>JAYKAV010002907.1:0-67979 GCA_035582835.1 Phoebastria nigripes | reverse complement strand
GGGGGGGGGGGGGGAGGAGAAAAAGAAGAAGAAGAAGAAGGGGAGCAAAAAAAACCCCACCAAATCCACCGCCCGGTATCAAACAGTTTTCGGAGGGAAGGGGGGACCCCTCCGTCCCGTCCCGTCCCGTCCCGTCCGTCCCCCCCCCAGCCCCGCCGCGCCGCCGCCCGGCATTGTTTTGGCTCGGCGCAGCCACCGAAGGAGGGGAATAAACACATCGCGCCGAGATACTCACGTGTCGGAAAAGTTGTCCCTTCTGCTTTCCTCCCGCTCGCACACTCCTCTCCGCCGCCTCCTCCAAGTTTTGCAGATGTTGCAGGGCTCCTCGCCGCCGCCGCCCCCTCTTCCCAGCGCTGCCCTCTGGATCAGAGCAGGGGAAAGGCTCTTTAGGGATAACTCCTAATTCAAACACCCTCCGCTCAACTTTCCCCCCTCCCTCCCCTTCCTTGTCAGCGGCGGAGGGGGCTCCGCTCTCCTTCCCCCCTTCCCTCGGCCCGTTTGGGACGCGGCTGGCTGCTGCCCGGGGCGCGGATGCCCCGGGCCCGGCGGGAAGCGGGGCCGCCTGCCTGGGGGAGCGGCGGAGGGCGGAGGGCTGCGCCCCGGGGTGCGGGTCGGGCCGCGGCCTGGCGGGCTGCGACGCGCGCTCTCGGCATGACACCCCCGCTCCCCCCTTCCTCCTCCTCCTCCTCCTCCCCCGCCATCCCCCCGGCCCGGCCCGGCCCGCCCCGGCGGCGGCCCGAAGGCGGCGACACCCCGCCCACAGCCGGGAGGCAGCGCGGGGCGACGGCGGGCCCCCCCCCGGAGCGGCCCCCCGCCGCCTCGGGTCGCGCTTCCTCCCTCTCCTCCTCCTCCTCCTCTCCCGCGCCATCCTTCTGCTCAGCCTGCATCTGCAGCCCCGTTTCCCCGCGCCCCGGCGCGTTGGACCCCCCTTTTCTCCCGCCCTGAGGGGTCGGGGCCTTCCCCACCCCAAAAAAATCAGGGCTTCTGGGGAGAAAACGTGCCCTCCGGGTGGGTTTTCTGTGTGCGCTGCGGCTTCTGGGTTCACGTTTGCTCTGGCGCCGCAGGCTGACTTGACTGACGGACTTCAAGGAAAGTTTCACCGAAGCCATGTGACGCTGAAAAACAGCGCTTTCGGGGGAAAATGCAAGCGCTTGGGCGAGGGGAGGGGTGGCAGTGGTGCCTTCGGCTGCTCCTCCTGTCCCAGCCCGCCTGCCAGCCTCCCCAGCGCCCTGCCCGGCTCCTCTGGCCTTCACCTCACACTGCAAAACAGGGCTCCTCGCTGCCTCCATCCTTGCCCCTTATCCCCGTCCTCCCCCCGCGCTCCGTGTCAGCAGGTCTCCCACAGCAATGCACGCTGCGGTTCAGAAATAGCAGGAACTAGGATGCCAAAACTTATTTGTTCCAGTATGTCCATCCTTCGGGAAATGATACATCCTGACAAGACACCTTGCCTTTTTCTAGTCCCACAGATTGCTCCTCTGGTATTAAAAAAGTCTGAGAAACCATAAATGAACGTCATCATAACCATTTTCCATCAAGTCAAAAGGTGGGGCTGGCTCTCAGGAAAAGCGTATATATTTAAGTTGTTGCCATCACAATGTCAAATACTTCATATACACCTTTGTTCATAACCTGGCTCGCAACAGAGCCAAGTAAAGATTTGTTACTGATGTAGATGATTTAGCAAGGTACCTAAGCTCGGGCTACCCTAAGCATTTGAGAAGTCCCACAAAAATCAATGGTTCTTGAAGAAAGGCATGTTTGCTGATGGAAATGAAAGACTGGCCTTTGATGCTGTGCATTTCATAAAGCTTCCCTTAGTCTCGCCATTGAAAATGTTCCTTTTATTACAAAACAAAGCTGCAGGTATTTGTGGTATGGGGCAACTTGGTTCATGAGTTTTTTTAGAAACAAGAGAAGGCAGTCTTATCTGACCCAAAGGCCACTTCAACCCAAATTTCCTCAGACTCGCTATTGGTTTTTTTTCACCTGGAAATCTTCTCTGGGTGCAAAGAGGTAGCTTTGGAGAGATGCCTATAATTTATGAACGTCCCAGGCATGGTCAGACCAATCGCACCGGCAATCCCAGGCATGCTCATTTCTGTGCACATTTTACAGCACCGGCCCAGTACACCCTGACTTTCAGAACAGACACAGTAGTCAGATGCTTTCAACGGTGAGCGAGAGGTGCACATCATCCAACCTGCCATGCACGCCCAGGCCGGTGGATCCCCAATGCCCAACTCCCGTGCACTGTGGGGAGTCAAAGGTGAGCACTGGGACCCGATGGAAAGGACGGCAGTCCATGAGCCTGGTGCCACGACTCCCTGGCCAGCAATTTCACCATGTACCAACGGGCAAATCTGGCCCTGCTCAGCATGAGGAGCGCTTGGTTGCCCAACCGATACTGCTGACAGGCATAGCGCTACGTGGGGAGGAGGCATGTGCAACAGCAGAATCGGAATACAGATGTCAAGAGCTGATATTCTTCCACCCTTTTTCATGATATTACGATAATAGTGATAGGGTACTGCGGAGGTTTTGTTTTATATATATGTGTATATATACCAGGGTGATGGTGGTGTACAGAATGTTTAGGCAAACCTCTGGTCCCTTTAGATATCTGTTTAAGAGCTATATGATTCCTTCAGCCCATAGTTCCCTTCTCTCTATTTCTGCTTGTTGCCTATTCCTTTGTATTTTTGCAATCAATTTTTTTCTTAAACTTTTTTTTCCTCTTTGCATAATGAAAGCCCTTAAAAGTAACAGGGGAAATTAACCAACATACAAAGTGTTACTTTATAAAAGAAACAAATTAATGTGGAAAATACTGTTTGTCTAACCATTTATAATTCTGTATTGGTGATCTTAAGATACTAATTTTAACAATAGGTAGAAAAGACGTTCAAACAGGGGCATGATTTTAAGTTGAGGATAGCCCTTCAAATCAGTATTCCTCTTGGACTTTTGAAAAAAGAAATTCCTATTTCCTGAGAGTTTGGACATCTTGTCATGTCATAAAAATATATTTCATCTTTCTTTTTTTCATTTTATTCTGATTCACACCAGCTCTGTTCAAGACACGCATTTCTGATTTAAGATAAAAAACCCCAAACATTTCACTACACTCAACTCCCACCACGATTAAAACAGTCAAGAAATTTTAAGAACTAAAGAACAGACAGAATGCTTTGAGCTCTGCTTACGAAAAAAAAAAAAGACTCCTGACGCATTTCTGAGCAGTGAAAGTCTTGAGAGAAGGGAAGCACGGAAACAACAACCAGGGTTTCTGCCTGTGCCTGTCTGAATGGTCAGGCCAAGCAGAAAATAAAAACCGACGGAGAGTGGGTGACATTTGCCATTTGAAACGTATTGTAAATGTTTCAACACCTTGACAATGAAGCGCATAACAGAAGCTTAGAGCATCCAAGACCCTTCAGCTAAACCAAATGAAAATGGGCAGCTCTGTTTAGGGAGGTGCCTTTCTTAACATCTTTCATGTCTGCTTCAGAGGAATCATACTTGAAAGACGCAACAGCAAGACAAAAACTATATATGAATAAAATGTAATGATTTTTCCACAAATCTGGATTGCCCCTCCAGGAGAAACTGACCTCTGAGATTTGTCTATAATGTTTCCCTGCAAATAGGAATTGGCTCTTGCGGAAGACCTGTTGGTCAGTGCCAAAACCCATCTCTTGACAAAAGATACCACAACCACAGGATATTTCTGCCAAAAGTTACATCACACACAATACTCCTGCATTTCTTCAGCCTACCTTATGTCCCCACTTCTTCTCAGCCTATGCCTTGAAAATTACAGGCCTCCAGGCTGTGCGCTTATATTCCCTTTTTGTTGCACCCGTTGTTCCAGGAAAGCACAATCAGAAGGAGCAGGCGCTCTGCTGCCATAAGCTGCAATGAAAAAGACCTGATATTAAGTCACACCGAGAGCCTGTCTTCTCACCACTCCCAGTTGCACCACCCTCCACTTTCTCACCAATCCCAGTGAATACTTAGCCTCTGGAGATTGCTGTCTCCAGCTTTCCTGGTACCCGCTGCCTTTTGGGCTTCCCACCCCCTCACACACAGACAATTTGGAGCATCAGCACCCACCTCCCCCTCAGCAGCCAGATACCCACCTAGCTGTTACTGGTTAGCCAGGTAAGTGTCACCCCCTAGCAGATAAAGCTATCAAGATAATAATGTTTTTGCCAATAGCCGAATACCGTATTGGAATAAATTCTATGAAATGGGCACATCTGCTGTGTTTTCCCAGGGGCAACCTCAGGGAGCATGGGTGGAGCACTAGAATATGGAGCAATCACTGATTTCTGGTCATTTATGCAATATCCATCGTAAGAGAACTTGGCCAGTGCATCTTGCTCCCACCTGTGCAACCCTCTTGTTGCATGGCTGTCTCATGCRTGCAGCAGAGAGGTCTCAAGAGGCAGCTGGTGGCAGAAAAAGAGGGGTATGAGGTGGTACCATGTCAAAATCCTCAGAGTCTGCAGAAGGGGCCGCTGGGGGTACAGGGAAAGGTGCATGGCCTAAGGTGGGATGCAGAACTGGGGTGTGGAGGTGACCAAATTTGGGAGGGATATAACAGTCAGGGCAAAAACCTTAACTGCAGTACTAACAGGGAATTGATGTAGGGAAGGCAAATGGGTAGATGGGGGCCTGAATAGGGAAAGAACTAATTAGTTGGAATCTCTTAGTTTTGAAAGAAATTATAAACTGATGTACCACTGCACAGTAGTCTAATTTAGGTCTTTGGTGGAAGCCAAATTTCTTTTACTTTTCTGTGAGAAAGGCAGTATAGTACCTGCTATATTCCTGGAGAAAGACTGGGAGATGGACTACTGAACCTTAATAAAAAATTTGGAGCCAGTATCATGATTTTTCTTGCAGGCTGCTTGCTATTTTTTACCCTTCTAGATTAATGGCAATATAAATTAACATTGTCATGTTGTGGAACATACCTAAACTTACGTAAATATTGCAGACCTGAAGTTTGTTATTTACTTACTCGTAAGTCTTTGCATTTCATTTATCTTATAAGGTTAAACTGGTCTTATGAATTTCACTATCAATTTCCCTTTCGGGATTTCTTTTGCTGACACATTTCAGTTTCCAGCCTCACAGAGAATTTTTGTTTTGCTTTAGATTCTTTCGTTATTTGGATTTTTGATTGTTATTAGTGCCATTGAAAAAAATGGAAAATTGTCAGCAAATATCCAGATTTTTCAAAATAACAACTCTCATTCAAGAGTCTGAATTTTCTAAGGATGCTCACTGTAGCCCTTCACAGACTTTGACATACATCATTCTTTCTGGTGGTCCTTAGCAAGGAACCTCTGTGTCTTTCTACTTCTTCTAATAACATTGGGGATCCTGCTAGATTTCAGTGGAAGAAGGACTGATCCCTAGTGATCAGGATTATCTTTCTACTCTAGCAGATCATCTCTTATCCACCATCCTCTTTCTCTGAATGTCTAATCTAACTAATCTAGCTAGCTATTTATACCATATTCATCATTAGGTTTTTTGAATGCGCACAATAAAATCAAGCAGGTCAAGGCCCAGTGATTTTTTTTTTTACCCCCTTCCATCTTAAATATGTAAGGATTTTTTTTTTTAATTTTTTTTTTTTTTTAACTCTGCTGTGATTGCTGAAGGAAAACTAAGGCAAAAAGCTAGGTTTTACACATGGACAAAAAGAGCATTAGTTTCTGCAGGAATTTCTGTATTTTTGGGCTGGCTACATAGAATGCTTGAGCTCTCCAGCTCTTAAATATAAACTTTTGTTCAAGATGCTTTTACCCTCTCTGACTTCAGATATATGGTTGCATTAAAACACTTCATTATTATGAACATCATTTTAATAAGAAAAATGTTTTCTTTTTTTTTTGGTGTGTGATATTTTGGTATATGACCATAAACATATCAAACAACAAGCAGAGTGAGTTTCCTTTGCTATTTAAAAGCACCCCATGCATGTTAATTATCAGGCAGGGAGCATACGGGGAAAAGCACAGTCTCTCTAACAGGCTACATCCAATAAAGACACCAAAATCATAACATTCCATGCAGAACAAGCATAAATAATCTGTTTATCTCCTTTTTGCCATGCTATAATAAGAAATGAAATTGCTAATGGTGCTGATATTTAGGTTGTTATAGTTAGATAGATCATCATTAACATCCCCTTTAAATGATCTGGGATACTTTCAACCTCTCTCTAGGGAATTGTCTCAGCTTCTCTCCCGCCTGAGCCGTCAGACTACATGTGAAAGGATTTAGCAGTATTTTGCAGGGTGTAGTTACAAGCCRTACTACAGGAGATGGAGTTTATATAGACTCTTCTGGCAGAATTTAAACCAGTTCCTTGAATGAAATAATCTTTATCAAAAGACAGTTTTCTCCTAGCGTATCCAATCCTACTTTAACATTGCCTAGTTGTCCTGGTTTCAGCTGGGATAGAGTTAATTTTCTTCCTAGTAGCTGGTATAGTGCTGTGTTTTGGATTTAGGGTGAGAATAATGTTGATAACACACTGATGTTTTAGTTGTTGCTGAGCAGTGCTTACACTGAGTCAAGGACTTTTCAGCTTCTCGTACTGCCCTGCCAGCGAAGAGGCTGGAACTGGGAGGGGACACAGCCAGGACAGCTGACCCAAACTGGCCAAAGGGATATTCCATACCATATGACGTCATGCTGAACAAAAAACTGGGGGCAGTTGGCCGGGAAGGGCAGGGCCGCTGCTCAGGAACTGGCTGGGCATCGGTCAGCGGGTGGTGAGCACTTGCATTGTGCATCAATTGTTTTGTATATTCTTTTATCATTATTATTAATTTCCCTTCCTTTTCTGTCCTATTAAATTGACTTTATCTCAACCCACGAGTTTTACCTTTTTTTTGATTCTCTCCCCCATCCCACTGCAGGGGGGAGTGAGTGAACAGCTGTGTGGTGTTTAGCTGCCTGCCAGGTTAAACCACGACACTAGTATAGTTGTGTCAGTCATGGGTGGGAAATATCACATATATAAAGGACCCATCAAAATGTCTTTTTTTTTCAGTTGTTGATGCAGTGAATTGGAAATACTCATTCTGAGGTGAAACACGGCACTCAGACACTCCCCTAGGAAACGACTAGGTTTTTCCCTAAGCCTTAAATCTACTAGCCAACATTTTAAAGTTAAAGCATTCTCAAATACCATGGAAAGCTTGCAGTCTTCAGGCTTTTCATCCGCCTCTTAAATAGTTATTTCAATAGCTGGTGGATGCCCATTGTCATAGTACAAATGCACATACAAGGGATTTGTTTGCTTTTTTTAGTGGCAACAGGAAAAATAGGTAAACAGCATCTAAGTAATTTCATCTTGGCCTTACATATCTATAATGAGACTGCTTCGTGAGCATTTGCAAATATCTTTTTCATAAAGTTTTAATGCTCTGCTACTACACTACTAGCAGAGCATCGCCAGTTAAAGTTGTCCCGGGTAAAGCGTGACAATAACGGTTGTAAATCAGGTAGCGTTCCATGGGCATTAAGGAGCCCCTGAGAACTGCTAGTTTATCCTCTCTGGCCACCTGGGTGCAAACTCCAATCTAGTCAGGAATCCAGCCAGTTTACTGGCCTTCATCTGTCCTTGGTGGGCATTTGTCCTTACAGAAAGACAGAGTGCAACATATTTGATGATATCTAGACAGGAGACATCTGGGATTACTGAATCTGAAGCATGAATTTCTCATCCACCAAGACCTCATGTGATACACCTATCTATATCTACCTCTCTCAATCTTTCAGTCTCACATCTATCTGTCTATACCAGTTGCTGGCTTAGTCCCATTGTGAATGGGACACTGAGCTGTGTGGATCAAATAAAATGCATATTCTGCACCAGATGATACTTCGAAGGGACTGTCAGTGACTTTGCTCCCACCTTTACCCCTGGCATCATGCCCCATATCAGTCTACGGTTCAGAAATACAGTAAGTCTAGCTTTATAGCTTCTAGTATTTCAGTATAAAGCTATTCTGTTGGTAGAAAGTCAGGACATGAAAAAATACTAACGAGCTTGATCAGTCAGGATTTATACCAGGTGAGAGATTTTCTGTTTCCCTGCAGCCAGCATAAAACCAGCACAAGCTCTGTATCTGCTTAATTCAGCAGAAGGGCYGTCAGGTACTCATGGCAGATCAAGTTATTGCTGGTGTATGACCCAGCAGCATGCACAGCTCTCATTAATGACAGAGGACAACAGTCCCATGTACACATACACATACACACACATATACAAAAATGCTTTTATAGCCTTTCATTTTCCCTATAGTTATTTTTCCTTGCATGTCATTTACCTCAGACTATTTGAGTCCTCTCTTTTCCTCTTCTGTAATGAAGAACATTCACAAGAGCCTGGGAGGAACTGATTAGCAGGAGACTTGCACTGTTTCACAAGGGAGTAACCTGAATTATACCTCTCTGCTCCCCAGATTGGAGGTTCGGGTAATGCCTCATTGGGAGACAAGAAGAAATCCGTAGCTTAAGTTCATGCAGTGGTGTTCAAAGAGAAGCAAAGACCTGGTACTTCAGAAAGAAAAAAAAAATATACACTGATGTGCCCTGCGTCCTTTTACCAGAGCTTACTGCTACACCCTTGCCTATATACTGTTAGCAAAACAAGACAACCAAACATGGGATCCCAGGATCGCAACTGATCCCACAATATGCCCCCCTTTTTTGAAAATATCCTCATATTTAGTTATTTGGTACTACTTTTCAAATTCCTCAGTTGCAAAACTGAGAAAGATAAAATACAGTAAAGTTGAGTTCCCTCTATCCAGATTTGAGGTCTGGACTGAAATACTAAGCAGATAGTTCTCAAAATTACACCTAGTTAGTTATACAAAGTGGAAGTTTAGAAAGGTGCAAAACCAGCCATCCCCAGGACCGGTCTGGCTGTAATCCCCACCGCTAGCAGTCTGAAGTCGAATACAATGCCAGGTGGTAGCTAACAGTGACTGAATTTTCCGGCTCTTTTCAATGCCCTTCAGCAAGCTGGGGCATCCAGGGACCTGCAAGTATTAAGTGAAAGCAGATGTCACATTTTTACCATTCGTGTCAAATACAAATCTTGCCTCCCAATTCAGTATCAAGGCTCCCAGGTTTCACTGAAGTTGGTGGAATTTTAGTCATAGGCTTTGATGGGCATGAGTGACATAATTTCAACAGTAAATTCTGTTGAAGTTACTCGAGTTACCCACACACTTAAAGTAAATGGTAATTTTTTGTATGTTTGCAGGATTTCATGCTAAGGAAGGTATTTGGAAAATAAGGAATAGAAGAGCATTTTCCTTATGAAATTATGATACTTTATCAACATGTCTCAAATTTGTCAACAGTTGGCAGGAATATCTAAAAAATACTKAACAAATTGGAAGAGCTGCATGTTATTTTGCTTGAACCTAAAAGGTTTCAGTCCTGCAGTGCTCAAGCAAACAAAAAGTCTGTGAAATTTTACTTGAATAAATATTGCAGGCTGGTGCTAACTTGTTTTTGGTACTGACACAGCTCAGCAATTGGCCAACCAAGAAAACACCAGACAAGGAAAACAATGTGAGAGGTGCTATAACATATAGTCCTGCTTTTCGAGCCAGTAAGACAAAACCAAACACAAGTTTTGAAAAAAATCACAAGAGTTTTTAGGCAGGAAATATCACTTCATGATCTGTACATTTACCCAGCACAGTAAGACCAATGCTCCATCAAAGGCACTAGAACATTTTACAGTGGAGACCAACCATGGTTTTATGATTATCGTCATCAGTTCAAGTAACCACCACAAATAGCCACAGAGAAAAAGCAAGCTTGCAGAATATCTCAAAGTGAAAAAATAAGCTATTAAAAATAAGACAAACAAACTAGAAAAAATCCCAAGCCCCAAAGAATCGTTCCAGGTATTCATTTTACATGCATTTAGAGTGAAGCACAATCCAAAGGAAGAATGCCAAATACCATAAATGTGCATCTACCCTATGTTCATTGTAAGCTTTCAGCTTTTCCCTTTCCAAAAGCATAGCCATGGTGCAGATGGATGAGTCCTTTCTCTTTTCCTTGATTTATTATTTTACCCTCTCAGTTTTATTCTGCCCTTATTTTATTTTGTTTAGTTTGTTGAACTATTAAACTAGATTTGGAAATCAGATTCTTCCTACCTTTCAAAACATTCGTTAATAGGAGCACAAACGGGATCTAAACCACTTTCATTTTTATATAGCTTTCTGAATATATTGTGTGAATGATGCATATGGTACCACACAGTACATAATCGCAATAGAGACATGAAAGTGTTCAAAACCAATGAATACATCATGAGATGTGCTTAAAAAAGAAGGTTAAAATACAACTGAAATACTACTGAAATCTCCTCAGTTCCTTCTGGTTATTCAGTTAGTGAAGAGTATGCTATAAAAATTGAAACGGCGCTAGACTTGCAAGTTTTGCTTTGCAACTGCGAAGGCAGGGAAGACACAGTTAAAGCAGAACGATAGCTGATGCTCGTGTGATTCTGGGATCTGGAGTTTGAAGAGAGAGAAATAAGTACTCACAAAACCCCACATGATATAGCGGGATACCTGAGCTAATAATTGGAAATCTGAGGACAGTGCACAAGGGAATTTAACAAGGTTGACAGGAATCGAGGGAAGGTACTTTTCATTTTCCTAAGTAGATAAAACAGAGGAAATTCATAAGCAGAAGACAGTAACATGATCAAAAGATGACAGGGAGCTGTACTCATCCTTCACCGTATACAACTTCATGACTACTCATACCATGGCCCAGACTTAGATAAGATCAGCTAATTGATGGAAAACAGGAAAGTAAAGAAACAAGATAGAAACGATGCTGGTGAGCAGATGAGAGCTTTATGGAGAACTTGCAGCCATGATACTGTCTCCTTCACCTAAACTTATATAAAAGCATTTGGTCAGTGCAAAAGAGCTTCTTCCTCACTCACACTTGTGAGCAGACATCATGTCAACTCCACTTTAATGGGGTAAAAGCTCATCCTCCAGTTTGAACTTCTCATCTGGACATCCTTGACAGTCCTTGCATTGCGATTCACCCCTCCTAAAACAGGTGACTGAGACAGGGTAGATGAATCAGTTCTCTGGGAATCCAGGGCCGATTAATCTTGCTGACTGCAAGGAAGTCACGGGAGGAGGTTAGGTGCAGGCATCCGGCTGCCCCAGCACTGCCTGGTGAGACAAATCCCACCTGGGCTCTGACCTTCCAGCTCCCTGAGCAGTGCTTTCTTCCATCTGTGGTTCCTTCCTGGCAGCCAGTGACCTCATCTCCGACTTCTGCATTTGCCCTCTTCACCTTTGCCTGATAAAAGTGCCCCATACAATACTTCTACTATAATAATATAAAAAGAACCCTGCTCATGAAGCCTCCTCAACAGCATAGACTACTGCAAGCAAATCAAGCCTGTCGTTTGTCCTCTATACTGGCTTCCCAAAGAATCCCAAAGAATATGAGATTCCTCGGCTTACTGTAGCTAAAAAACATGCCTAATGCTTCGAGGTGATAACCACAATAATAACATCATTCCTCAGACACACTGGAGCCTACCAGAGTGAACCTTGTTTGTATAGGAAACTGGGGTAARGCAACACTGAGAAACAATCTTTACTGTCTTCTGTTCCAACCGCAAAGCTGCGAGCTTCTACCTGCCATCTCCATACAGGGAGGAGAAGCACAAACAATTAAAAACAAACAGAAAACCTCCAACCGTCAAGGTAGACCTCCAAAGTCTGTGTGCAGTGAGACAAGAAACAGGGTTTACTTAGTTCTGTGGAGCTTGGAAGAAGTATGACTTACGAGCAATATGGAGGAGGAATCGTTCTGAGGTGGAGTAGAGGAAAGCTTAATTTATAGTTATGCCCCCCAAATCCCATTTAGCAGGCTAAAGCGTGATTAATTTGTTCTACCATGTTGGGTTGTGTAAGAGGATGTGCTGAGCCCTAAGGTAAGAGTAGTCTAATATCACTCACTATATCAAACCATTAAAAGCTCCTTCTTCCAGGGCCCAGCCTACTCAAGGAGGTTACAGTCAGCTAGCAATCTACCTTTGGTCTACGATCTTAGATGAAATTGTATCACTCCTTATATCTATTCATAAAGAACAGAAGCAATGGCCAGAGAACACACACTTTATTAAAAAATTCTTGGATCATACATAAATTCTTTTGGTATTGATATTCTTTATATACCACACAAAGAGCAGCATATCTTTATGGTCTATCCCAGGCAATTTCCATGGAGCAGGGAGAAAATGTGTTGGCTTCAGAGTCACAGATGCATTATACATTTATACATGCTATTCCGGTAAGCTTTTTATAAGCCCAGGTATCAAACTGTGATTGATTGGTGTGCTGTGCTCCTTCTGCCTGGGCTAAGGTCAGTGGGCCATATTCTGCAGTCCTTATCCAGTTGCCTCTCGGTTTTTTACTGCCCGAGTCTGGGAGACATCAGTGGGAAAGCCGCCTTCAGCAAGAAAAGCTGAATAAAAACTTCAAAAACTGGTCCTGTATTTGGTCTGCTATCTCTTGAAAAATCTGTTGAGACTTGTGGTAACAAAATGAGGCTGTAGCTTCTCCAGACCCTGAGTTTTGAACAGCACAGACCGAAACACAGAGCCAAATCAGCAGCAACTCTTTCCGCACCCCAGACAGCAAAAAACCAAAACAGGAGCCTACTCTGCAGAGGACAAGGACTCCTTGCCTCTTCCCAAGCATGTAAAGAGATGAACTTTGCAATGTGGCCTGCAAGCAGCAAACGTGAGCCCCTTGGGGCTGGAAGGAGCTCAGGGACTTACTGAGGTGCCTTCCTCCCCAGGGCTCTGCCGGATGCTCCCTCTCCTACAGGGAGGGAGTGTCAGCAGGAATGCTGCCCCTGATGCTGAGCAGCCGCTTGGCAGAGGATAAAAGCCGTCCTTGCAGGTATGCCAGCCTCAGGACGTTGTGGGGCTTTACAAATCAAAGCCAATGCCAGCACCGCGGACGCAGAGCAAGGCAGCCCAGCTGCAAGCATTTCGAGACAGCTTCCAAATACGCCTGAGATGGGGCCTTGGTGGGGGTGAGTGAGGCAGTGGTGAGTCTGCAGGTGATAAAGGCATGAATCACAGGAACGAGGTCTGCTTTGGAGAAAAGGTAACCAGAGATAAATGTGAGGAAAAAAGTCCTTCTCAATTAGTGTTGGATTCCAGTTATCCAGCAAGAAATGGAAAGCTAACCAGAACTGGGAACATGAGTAATAAGTGGCAGGTACACACCCTCCCAAAGGGGCAGATATTATCCCTACCATAACTCCTGATTGTTTTCCCCGCGTTATTAACAGCAACGCGCTCTTATCTGGATGGCACCACAGCCAGCTGGCCCTCCTCCATGCCCCAACCTTTTATGCCAGGGGAGACAATCAACCCTTCTAACCAAATCGGTAAAGACAAAAACACAGAGCTGCATTTTATCTGCAAAACCAAAGACACACAGCAACCCACGCGTCCTCACTACCTGCCCGATCTACACGTAAAACAACCCGCTCCTTAAAGTGGATCTGGCAGCTCCAAAAATGAAGGAGAAACCCTCTTGTGTTTAGGGTCAGACAGATAAAGGACCTCAAGGTCCTGCCCACAGAGAAGCTTTTGGTGAGCTGGAGGGCACATGTGTGGACTGCTCTGCCTTCAGCAGGTTCCCTTGCACTTATTCCCAGGTCAGTTGTGAAGCTGCTTCTACTTAGACTCCATTCCACGGGCTGAGAAATCCCTCCTTTCTATAGGGGATAATGCCGCCTCTTTTTTTTTTTTTTTTTTTGCAGAACACCAAAGGTGCCTGAACATGTTCTGGCTTGTACAACAGACCCATAGTGATTTTCATCATCCTAGATAAAATATATTAAACAGCAATGTTTTCCTGATAAAGGATGTAGAATTATGGGATTCATACAATAAAATCTCAATCTTTGTTACTTCTGGAGTTATTTCTTTAGTGTACAACTGAGACCAGAGTACCACTCTGCTAGACACAATACTCACGAAGCTGAACCTTATACCATTTAGCCTTTTTCAATGCCCATCTTACTTTGCTTCACCTTTCAAAAAGCTGAAGATTTCACAATTTATTTCTCTTAACTAAAAGAAAAAAAATATTTCCACCAAGGCAACCCTGCTGACAACCAATGGGCTGCCAAGAAAAATAAAATAAATATGTATTTCTCTGAAACAACGTTATCCTTCCCCACAATACTGACCTCTGAGACAAGGATTGCTTTGAAAGCATCATCTCCCTCATGCTATTTAAAGATGGGGGTAGGGACAAGCTTTTCAAACAGCGTCAGGCTGGACATGGTCCACCTTTCATCATATTTCAAATGGATTGCCTTTGAAATGCAGGTAGAGTAAACCACCTGACTGACACCCACCTTCTCACATCATTTGCTAAGGTTTTTCTTATCATATAGAAATGTTACATCTGTTATTGAAGATTCAAACATACAACGGTACACAGACTCACATTTGCGCACGCACAGATACACAGTATTTCTAATCTAATACTGGGAAGACTCCAGATATATTTGTGGCTAGGCCAGAGTCCAAATTTAGGAGGGGGGGAGGGGGGAAATGCTTAAAAAGTTAAAATTTTCAAAGATAGAGTATTTAGACAAACAAATCCTGTTAATTTTAGTGCAAGGTGAATATCTAAATACCCAAGCTGGCTTTGAGAATGTCAGCCTTAATCTCTTTGTGAATACGTTTCTAGATTTCCTTTCTCATCTGACTGAAAAAGCCTTAACTCTCCTTTATAGTGCTCAGAACTTTTCCTTGCTGTAATTGTGTTACTGCATACAAACCAGGAGAACCTCGGTATAAATAGGCTGCTCTCATTTTGCTTTCCAACGTGAGTGACATAAAAAAACTAGAACAAACATTTTTTAATTCTCTGAAGTGTTGGCGTTGGGAAGGGATTCTTTAAAAACAAGTACACTTGGTTTTCATCATACTAGAGCACATTCAGAGCAATTCTGCTGAACTCATTGAAATTATCTCCGTGTAAATCTGGTTTCAGTGAGAGAGACTTGAACTAAAATAAATAGATCTTTTTGACCGGTCATTGTCAAGTTAATGTTTTTCATGAGCAAACTCAGAGGGCCAGACTCGCAACCAGTTTTGATGTCATTGCATCTGCTTACATTATCCGTACATTTGGCTCAGAATCTTTTCAAGTGGTGTATTAGCCAGACAGTAGATCAATAAACAACAAAGATAAACAAGTATCTTCTTCAGAAGTGTGTGACATTTCTACAGAGGAAGGAATATGACCATTAGGATGTTCTTTAAACTGTAAACACATCATTATCCAGATGTTTAATTCTCCTCTTAGACTGCACAATAATAAATACAAATAAACACTTCAAAAAAATCTAGTTAACATTCTTCAGAGCAACTTATCAAACTATTATTTTTTCAAGGCAAGGAAATTYTATTTGCATTCCTGCTTCTTCATTACCACGCACTTTATATTTTTGGTCAAATGATCCTCAAAGCTGAGTATCYTCAAGTCTCACAGGAGACAGGGAGCACCTTGGAGGGCTGATGACCAAGCTGGCCACTCATTTAGCATCCTCAGGTATTTGCAGATTCAGCCAACATTTATGCAGTGAACCTATCCAAGGGACGGGTTGTACACAATTAGACAGAATACAGTGACATAAATTGTCCAAATCACTCTTTTTACATCTTTAAAAGATGTCTTTTGAAAAGATTTTTACTTCTTTATGAATATTTTAATAAGCATAATGCAATTCTGCCCAAAATATCCACACAGGACACTCAGTAGGAATCAGTTCAGTGTTTATAGGAAACCCACGTCCATTAAGCAACTGATCTTTGTCGGTCCCATGAGTGCTCACCATAAACAAGTTCACTGTATATGTTCACACTACCTATCTCTTCCCTTCTTCCTGCAATCTGCAGCACCACTGATATACCTGGAGCTTCTGAATCCATTTATTTTCCACCCTCTGGCTACTTACTGCCCTGGCAGGCTTTGCCCCGTCACTTAGAGTGGGAAAACCTCTTAAGACCTTGTGGGGAATAACAGGGCTCCTGGGGCCAGGCAAGGAAATTCAGCTCCAAGCGCAGAGATAGGGAAGTGACTGGCAATGGGAGGGATTCTTTAGGCAGTGATGGAAAGTGTTAGGGGTGGGAGGAGAGAAGGCATAGGCGTGGAAGGGAGTCAGATATCTGACTGGAAAACTCAGGAAATGTTAAAGCAAAGAAAAAAAGGAGGTTAGATATACATTAGTCCATAACTGGCACACTTTCATGAGTTAGAGCAGCAGGATCAATTTGGGATGAAGGAGCTGGCTAATACATGAAGAACAGGAAGACTTTGGTATTAAAAAAAAAAAAAAAAAGCAAATGCAGTAGGAAAGGAATACATATTCTTTTGCTTTGACTCATTTCTTTTGCCTTTGTTTTTTTTCAGTAAGACCTGGCAGGGATTTGCTGGGCCAGGGGCACTTCACTGTGCTACTCCTCTCTGGTTGCACTGGTCCCACTTCCAGCTACAAACTGACTTGGGGGCATTGCTGAACCAACAGGAAGAGCTTTGCTGGGGGTATGGTCAGGACTGCAGGCAGTGATGACCCAGSCAATTAAAATGCATGGAAAAAGCATGTATTTTCTACAAGCAGAAACCACTTTTCTGAGTGTTCTGCCACAAAACGACTTTGTGCCGCGTGAAGAGGCTGCCGTGGCATCCAGCTGCTGCAAACACTTCGAAAGAGCCCGTTTGTTTAGACACGTAAGGGTTTAAACTTCATTTTCCTAACCTCTCAGGTTCTAGTTACAGCTTTTTGGGAGGAAAACATGCTGACTTTTGGACTTCTGTAAATGCTACAATTTCAAATTTCAGGAACTCTCGCTTTTAATATTTTTCTTCCTTTGGCTATTTTATGTTCCTTTTTTTTCCCTACATGTTTGGAGATTGTCCAAAGAAATTAATTAAACTTGAAGGACATGATATTTGTTTCTTGTTTCAACCTCTTTCCCAGATTCCTGCTGCTGGGCGTTGCCCTTAATTAACAGCATTTTTGCTTGAAATCACATACTTAATGATCCCTATGTTCTCACTCTTTGTTTGGTTTAGGTTTTTCCTATTTCATTCTTCTGCTTCTTTTTTTGTTTTGTTGTTGTTAAAAAATGTAAGTTTGTTTATTTCAAAGACTATACTGTTTATCCAAGTGAATAGTACCTTTAAGTGGAAAAAGAAAAGCCAGGCCAATTTCACTGCTTCTTTACTGTCTCAGCTTAATAGCCCTGTGGTTTCTATTTTTTTTTTTCTTTTTGTGTGTGTTTCTAATTCCAGCTGTGCAACACACATCAAACCAGTCTGTGGTTATACTTCTTGGTAAACTATGCTACTTAACATTTCATTTAAAAAACAATTAGTCTTTCTTCCCCCCAAGAAAACAAAATGAAACTACAATAATATTCTTTCAGTTATATCCACAGATACTGGATAATTGATTTCCGCTGTACATTAAAAAAGCATTTTTCTGTTTTGTTGGCAACACCAGATCTTTTTAATTTAATTAATGTTTCAAAAGGTAAACTGATTAAGTTAGGATAACTTTTCAATGGAAATAGTGAGATGCAGAAGAAAGCGTTTTTCAAAGTTAGTTGAAGGATCTTGTGTGACTTCCCTGTGAGAGGAAAGCAGCCCACTTCAAATCAGCTGAGTTTCATCAATGAAAGGAGAATGGGGCCTAGTGGAATCAGGGTTGGAGGACCTAGGGAATTACAGAACCTAGTGGAGCTGAGCTGCTTGCAAAAATATTTTATTTCCCACAGTAATTTTACAAAACTTTTTTTTTTTTTTTAATATAAAGACACTTCCCCCCCCAGCAAACCCAGCCCCCAGCCCACACCACCACATACCGAGCAACCAGCACACCCACATGGCAAGCACACCCCCCCCCCCCCCCCCCCCAGCCAGCCCCATTTTGTCAAAAACAGCAAACAGAACATTTTTCTAAAAAATATCTGATGAACTCTTTAGGGGTGCAAAACCAAGAGGAATTCTTGCAGTAGAGAATTGATGTGACTGGAGTATAAAATGGTTAGGGCTGCATTATGTCTTGAACAGAAAATAATATTACGCTGCCTTCCCAAGAAGTTTTGTTCCTCAGGGCCTCCTTTGTTGTGGGTGGACAACAACTGGATCTGCCCAGTAACCATTTGAGATAGATGGCACCTACGCGAGGTGACATACTGCGGCCAGTACCTGGCCAGTAAAGCCAACGCTCCTTTCACATCCCTCCTCATCCCCCTGCTCTGCAGGAAAAGGACTGCCCTTTTTCAGTCTGTGTGAGGATGGACAGTGACTTCACATGAGGATGAGCATGAGGAGAACCAGCCATCTCAGGCAGTGTGAGCTGACGACTCTGAGGTCTGAAAGAGCCCAGGACTAACACCTACCAGCTTTAAAGCCCCTACCCACTTTAATAGTTTACAAGAGCAGCATCACTGTTTTATGGGACCCAAAAATCATCCTCTCTTTCTCATTAGGAGTGAGATAATGTTACCCTGAAACCAGCGAGAAAGAGTAATTCTACTTGCCATGTTCAAAACCAGTCAGTTTTTAAGTACAGGCTTATACAGTCCCTACTGGAGCCCCAAAACCCAGGAAAATCTGTTCTTCATTAAGGCTTTGGGTCATATGCCATTCATCTGTGTGCATGGGACCCCACTGATACTGGCTTGTGGGACTGACGCGCAGAACAAAACCAGTGTTTAGCCCCTTTCATGCTGCATTTCTCCAGTGGACATATTTCAACCTAAAGCTGTAAATGGCTTAAAATGCAGGCCCTGCCTATCTCATGATTCATGCCCAAACCTCCCACAGATGCCACTGAGGAGGGACATGTAGGAAATGCAGGATGTGTTGCCTGTTCTCATGAATGGAGGTTATAGCATATCCTTCAAAAAAAACCTTTTCCTTAATCATCAGGAATGACATCTGCTTTTGGTGAAGACAATTCAAGTCAGCTAAAAGATGATGGGGAAACGACCTCCTGCTTTCACCTCTGAAGTGACTAGGTAATCATTTATCATTCTTTTAAAGCAGGAACCATATTCCTTTTACTTTTAGATAAGAGAAATGGAACGCATCCAGCAAAAAACACCAGCCATCCTCCAGCAGACCACAGAAGTCAGACGGATGCCAGCACTAAAGGAGGCTCACTTAGGTAGACTTGGGAAAAACTACTGAAAAGAGCATTTCCAGAATTCAACCCCCCCAGTTGTGCAATGGAGAATTACAAAGTCTCTGAGAACATCAGCTAGCAGAGTGTGCATGACACTCAGAAATGCCTACGTAGCGAAACCTAAAGGACTGGGTTTTACAGAGTGGTCAGCCAAAGAGAYTTTTTGTTGATGATGTAAGATCTGTAACTTGATAATCTGCTTGAGAAATGTGATGAAGAAGTTCCTGGAACTATTTTAAACTGCCTTGGAGCCTGCATGTGTATTTGCAGCTGAACAGTTAAAATAAATCCACGTTAGAAAAACACCAATGTCTTCAGTAGTTGAGCTTAATGCATAATACAAAGCCCGTCTCTCTTCTCAAGCTCAGCAGTTTGGCTAACAGGCCAGACAGCATTGTTGACAATACAAATTACTGACTAATTCCTTTCACACACCTTGATAAGGAGATAAGATAAAACCAGACACGCTACAGGTGTTTACACTGGTGTGACACCTTGGTATCCCTGATCGTACCATGTCCTACTCTGCTCATCTGCCAAGGACTACCAATACATTTGTATTTAGAAGTCATTGGGTGAAGATACAAGCAGCACCGGGACAGGAGGGGAGGATGACCACTCCTCACACACAGTAACATTGCTCAGACTATGAAACAGTGAAAGGTGGATCACTCTCTTCTCCTGGTGAGGCTGGGCCATGGTGGTGAAGAAATGTGAGTTGGATGGGGAGAGGAACAAATCAAAACAAAAGGCTTTCCTCCCTGAGTCAGGAAAATAGGGACTCTTCCTGCTCCCAGCCCTGTCTAGACACATCATTCAGTGATCCAAATGGAAAACGTTTAATTCATCCTTGGGGGAGGAAGCAGGATTCAATCCTCCTGTGTTGAGGCAAGTCCACTCCAACAAACCCCTTTGCTAACTCAATCCTGCAAATTGCTAATCAGACTCAAAGGTATCAACCATAAGAGCAGTTTACAAACTGGTATTGCAAAAAAATTTACTCTATCAGCACCTTAACAAATTAGGCAAGTACACAGTCACCCTCCTTCCCCCCCATACCCCCTGCCCCAAATTCCCACTGGGAACAGACGTTCAAGGCTCCCTGTTCCACCATCACCATTCCTGTATCGCATCTAGCTTTTAGATGACATTCGTGGAGTGAGGATAGTTACAATTCTGGTAAGAAGATCATGTATTCAATATGTCTCATGACATCCCACATAAAGCTGTACCAGCATGTTTTCAGAAGGTAGAAGGAAGGTGCAAACACAATAGAAATAATAATCAAGCAACCTTAAGCACTGGGGGAAGGAAATGAGCTAATTTCCAAATGCTCAGTGCCCAGTCATGGAGACCGAGGGCAGGTAAACAGGAAAAGAGAGGAAGGAGGAGGTCATTACACCTTTGGCTAGAGAAGCTTCTCAGGGCAGTTGTTTGGAGCGGCTACTGCACTTATCTTTAAGAGGTGAGGAAAGATGTAGGCTGAAGGACTGTCTGAAGCAAGCTAGTCATTGCACGGGTTAGGGAGTCCATATAGCCAGCCATATAAGTCAGTTGAAACATTGTGATGACTTGAATATTATTGTTAGATATTTATTAAGACTATGCATAGTCCTGCTAAATGCATTTTTGTTCTTTTAAATTTCTGTAATTTTACAATACTGTAAATCTACATTTTTAATTCTTACTTTGAGTTATAAGTAAAAATGCATCTTGGCTAGTGATAAAGTTGATCTTAGCAATCATCTGACTCATGGTACACTCACAGGGAGAAGATGAAACCTCCCCAATCTCTCCTTCCTCACACCTCATTCCATTTATTTTCCTTTGAACAGCGGGAGCTGAAAGCTGGAAGAATACTAGGTCAGATCTGTTGAACGGGCTAGACTCACTCTGGGTTCACGGTGATTTGCAAGAGCAGAAGCCCACAGGCTGAGAGTGCTGCCTTGTCAAGGCACAGAGATAGGCTTTTCTCCATACCGAGGGTATCAGGAGTTGCCAGGGGCATATTCCATAAAGAGATTTGGGGTTTTGGTGCTCAGCCATGCAATATGCAAGTCAGGCAGCCTGCTGAGAGAGGCTTTGTGGGTCATGATCCAGGGCAAAGTTGTCATGTTTCCCTGCAAAACGTCCTAGGGGTGAAAGCGGAGGATGCTTAGGACACCACAACGTCTACGCAGATTAGCACAGGCCAGCAACACTTAGGCATTTGAAAAGCCCTTAAGTCTCTTAATGGATCTTCTCTTAAGCCTTAAAAAGGTAGGGAGGTAGGGCCAGGGAATCCGAGGAATTTGTTGATTAAGTGACTTCCATCAGTAGGAAATGCCCGGGATCCTGGACTCAGCCATCCCAGTGGGAATTGTGGCCACAGGACACCGACGGTAATACAGGTTGTCTTCCCTCACAGTTCAGGAGAGATGCTGGCACAACAAAGTGTAATTTAAATTTCCCTGCTCCTGTTTCAGGGAATCCATGTCTATAGCTTTGAATTTTCATTTAATTCTCCTTTTTCCTTTGCTGCTTGTATTATTCTCTCCTTATCCCAATAATCCAAAAGTGTTATTTTCTCTCTGTTTTGTTCCCACAGATGGCAAGGTAGGGAAATCGAAAACTCAAGTCAGAGACCTTGGGAGTATAATGAAAATGAAATCATGTGCCTCCAGATTAGAAAGAGGAAACGTATTAAACCTTTAAAAATACAGATTAATCAATTATGTATGCAAAAGAGGACACAAGAATTACAGTCATGAAAAGCAGAAGGAAATTCAGAAGTACAGTATATGCCTCTGGGATCCTCCTGACTCAAATCCAGCAAAGGGATGTATTTTCCCTCCATGCATGCCCATAAATCCCATGAATGTCAAAGGGACACTGTTAATTTAGAATAGGCCCAAAATTTCGGTTTAGAGAAAAGAAAAAGAAAAGAGGTTTCATAAAACATTATCATAACAGCAACAGCTTTAAAAATTTTAAGCACATTTCAGTGACCATTAAAGGGGGGAGAAAAAGAGGGAATTGAACAACTTCTCTCACATTGTTACAATTCCCACACCAGAGACTATAATTTACAGACACTGCTATATTTGCTTTCAATATGCATTATACTGTGGCAGTCCAAAATGGATGCACCAGGGAACAATATGGAGAAGCACCTTGGAAAGGATGCCTCATGCTCTTTCGGATAATCTGATGACCTGGCCTGCCAGCAATACTGTAGGAAAGAGAGGGATCAAAACGCCGCCACCTAAGTTTAGTGTTTAGTGTTCTGCTGTTGCAATCCTTGGGAGATACGCAGGGTGTCTTCTGTGTAAGATCATAAAGAAGGAAAAAAAAAAAATTAAGTGCCCATTTATATATGTGTGCTTGGAGGGCCAAATTTTATCCTATCAAATTGTCTGGAACGGTAAACTAATTCTTAAAACTAACTCCTCACATCGTTGATGGTGTTTTCCTAGCATTCTTCTCTTCCGTTATTCTGACTAGGTTTCCAGGACCATGTCTTTTACCATGAGGAGTGAATACCTCACTGTTGTGTTGACAAATTACATAAATGTAAAATTTATATCATTTTATATAGAAACATAGACTGACAGAGATCTCCTGGCGATGTAAGTCCAAATCTATATTGTCTCAACCAACCAGCGATATGTTAAGAACATTTTAATTAGTGTCAAAAGAGAACCAATGGAATATTTTCCCTAGGCCCTCTTTCCAAAGTTCTCAGAACTTACCTCGAACTTACAGTAAAACTAGCTGGGTTACTTGCCTTCAAAAACTCTTGCAGGAGAGCTATTTAGATCTTCACCACTCTGATGGTTCAAAAGCTTCTAGTTTTAAATACAGATCTATTCATGGCCAGTGGTATTCCTATGTTTTTGTATCAACATTGACCTGAATAATGCTGAAATACTGCTTTCCCTACCTGGTCTTTATCCTCCCTACCTCCATAGAATTAACGTACTTCTCCTCCCAGACTTTGATCTGCCAAGCCATCCTGCTTTCATYTCATCCATCGAACTTGCCACTCCCAGATCATCCTACCAGTTCTTTTTTGTATCTGTTCTAGATTCAGTTAATGTTTCCTAATATGCAAGGACACAACTACACAAACAGTAATTCTAGCTGGCTCTTACTCATACCTTACACAACACTATTACAAGTTCCCTATCTCTACTGGAAAGGCCTCACCAGTGCAATTGGGATGGCGTGTTACTGCTGTGCCCATGTATCCATCAGCCTTTTTCCACAGTTCTCGGCAAGTCAACAGCTCCTGGCCTAGGGCAGAAATGCTGGTTATTAGACCCCAAATGAACATTTTCTACTGTTAACTATCATCCCACTACTACTACCTCACTTCTCAAAATCATTCATGCAATTCTTTCTGTAGGATATTCTGATCCTCCCACGTATCGGCAATGCCTTCCAATTTGGAAGGTCTAGAAAACTTTGTTAATACAAATCTAATTATGGCATTCATTAAGAAAAATATTAAATAAGGTCCGACACTGACTGCTGATGAACTCTGCTAGCTACATCTTAGAAATCACTAGAAGTTTTTATATAGTTAGAGTAAAATAATGCTATTTCTGTTGAACCACATTTGTCACAGTCAGTCTTAGAAGTAAAAGGTGAAGATTAACAAACAGAAGAGATGGTTATACTGATGTCAAAGGAGATTTTAGTTCTGGATTTCTTCCTGTCCCCAAGGAATCTTTAGGTCTGCATAAACTGTGAAAGACAAATATCTTTTCTTAACAAGGTATCTTTCTTTCCATAGTGTCAGAACTGTCCATGTTGAATAGTTCACATTTTATTCCATACAGAAAGCAGCTTAACACTGTTGACGTTATGGAAGCTTTTGTGTAAAGCCAAAAATGTGCACATATAATGTAATAAATAGTTATGACTATGCTATTCAGGTGTTACTGCAGGTGTCATGGAATTTCACCAAGATCTCTGTAGAGTCTGCGTCACTTTGCAACAGATCGGCATTTGGTCTTTTGCTATAAGTTACATTACAGCTTGCAACAACTACAAAATGCAAACGTTTCATTTTATCTTTGCCCATACACTGTTTGAAGCATCCACCAGTTTTAATGGTTAGCAGCAACTTCTTAGAAATAAAAACAAGTTTAACTCATACTAAAGAGGCAACGTTTCTTTGAGATCCCTGGGAATAGTTAGATAGCACAATCTAGTACACAATTTTGCCCAGTAAATTTTGTTTTCATTTAACTTACGTATGATTCACTTTTCCTCTAACATTATATATAGGTATTTTATTCCTACCATTTTTCCCATGAAAAGTATATCAGCTGATGGGATTTTGACTCCAGAAGAAGGATCCTTTTTTTTTTTTTTTCCACTCCATGTCTGTATTTCCATCTTGATTTTTTTCCCCACTTCATTTCCTCATCTTTTTTTGGCTTCTTTTCTGACTTTCTGAATCCTTTTACAAACTACAATCCTATTTGGAGAAATAAAATGAGTTAGTTAATTATGTCAAATATACAGAAAAAACCAACCTGAAAAGATACAGATAAGCAAACATTATCCCAGTCTGTATATCTGAAGAAAACACTCTATCTTTACATTTCCTGAAGAATCAAATGCTGTGATTTTTGTGAAACGAAGCAAAGTATATTAAGAAAATTGTCTTTACTGCAACTTTGGAAGTTTTGACATTGTGCAAGAAAGGAAAAAGACCTTTGTTGCACAGTCTTGTCAACCTGCAGTAAATACTATATTTGTGCAGTTCTGCTATTTTATTTAAATACAAAATAATTATCACACACTTTAATAAAAGCTGAGCAATGTCACAATTATACACACATGCAATGCTAAACATCACAGTATTCTAATCATCCAACAACCAGAAGCATTTCCCGATTCCCTTTCCAATTCATTTCAACATTAAGGAATATATCCCTTCACAAATACACACACTGACTTTACGAGGCAACTTAAAAAAGATGTTCAGCCATGGCAGAGACTATCATGAAGGAAGCAGAAGTGAGTATTTGGGGCAAGGTCCTATTACGTTAGGTGCCGACTCATTCGAAGCTGGTTGCAGATGGATAATAGGTAGTACACTGTGATTTCCATGCAGCAAAATGGGGGTGCTGGGAAGAGATGCTGCATGCTCTCCATGGTTCTCAAGCTGTTTCCATCTCCATGATGTTGCCCTTCCAGTGACCTTCTTTCTTCAGAATTTATTTCAAAAACTGAAATAGCCTTTCCAGGCTACTTTGAAATTAGTTTACCTTAGGATCAGCTTACCTTAAAATAAATAAAATATAAATTTGTACAATGATAGTCATCTGTTTGTTCCTCTCCAGTTTCTAAACTAGAAGTTATTGTGATTGCTCAACCTTTTTGTCCTGTATGCACTTAACACATAAGCAATCATACAATATTATGATTTTGTATAGTGTAGGATACCTTTACTATAGTAACAGTAGGATGTTGTCCCAATAGCTTATTCTTAAAGTGCGCTTTTGTCCCTTGAAATACAGATCAACTTATTAACAGTGACTGCCACATGAAGCTGTTACTCTGTATTAGAGGTCCAACACAGCTGCCTGACCTATCTGTGTTTACAGGATTGATTTCAATCTCTGTTCTTAAAATTCCCCTAATTCACCTATTTCAGTGTAGTTTACTTTGTTGTCAGTAAGCCTTTTTTCCGTATCTTTCTATACCCTACCTCATGCAGTTTAGACAGAAAGCATTCTCTTTAAAATATCATGTGTTTGTAAGACCATGTAACAAAATGTGATCTGCAAAGATAAAATACTAAGTTGCAATTTTAATAGGACTACTTGTCCCGATCAATTGATTCATCCACAAATACAACGATAAAATCAAGAAATCCGATGTCTGTGCCATTCCCTGAAAAGCAGTGCCAACACCAAATTATACATTCCCCTCACCCCAAACTGCAGCTAATTTTCTTCTGCTCCATATAACACAGGCAACATTTGTTAAGTATTGCAATACAGGCACTATTCGATGGAAGTTTTAATGTGAATTCAACACATTCATTAATTTACTGAAATTTTCCCCAAAATGCACACATTTGACAATGTGCAAGAAAGACTTGTCTCATTTCGTACTGTTTCTTAATGACTGAAAGGCATGTGTTGATTTTTCACTTTGGTGTTTAGCATTTATGCTGTTCGAAAGCTGGTATTTGTGTTCCACAGCAGGTTCAGAAGTGCTGGGGAAAAATAATTAATTTCACTTTTGAATAAACATCAGAAGTCTCCCAAGGAGGGAAAAGGAAACTATTTGAAGGTATTTTAAACCGTCACTTTCAAACCTAGATGAAACTTGGAAGGTTAAACCCCGAGTCTCCTGCTTCCCTTTCAGCAAAGAATTGCTCTCACAGAGCAAGAGGTGCTGGAGACCTGGCTCCCTGAGCAGGCACTCAGGCAAGATGTTTGGAAAACAGGCAAGATGCCATCAGGATGTCATTAGCGCTTTGTCAGAAGGTTTTTGAAACGGGTAGTCTTCTGGAAAATAYTCTATTTTAAAAACATTTGCTTTTTCTGATGGATTTTCAGGAATTTTCTGCTGAAGCAAGTTGTAGAAGCAATGCAACGGGGTGTCACTTTAAGCAAGGACAAGACCATGACATGCTTGAGATTTTAAAATCCAAACCATGAAGACATGTATTAGTGAAGAATATCACCGTGAACATGGCGAATGTGGCCTTAAGTACTATTCTGATGAAAAATGAACCTACTTATTTCTGGTTCTGTACTCTGCAGTGGTCTTCTACCTTTGAAATAGGTCAGTGCCAACCCAGAAACCCATGTGCCTTCAGAACTTCTTTTTTTTGGTTTGTTTTCTATAGTCTTCCACTGTCAAAAGATGTGTTTTTCTTTACAAATGTCCTGCTTTGGAAACCTGCACTGAAAACTGAGCTGCTTCAATTAGCATGTCTTATTTGTCTACGTTTCTGTTTCTTGACTGCATGTGCTTAGGTCTTCAAAGCAGATCTTCAGGGCAAATTCTTGTGGATATCTAATTCCCAAATGCATTTCCCACAAATAGCCTGTAAGATATATTTAAAAATGAGATATTTTGTTTAACATTCTTTCTAGCTGACCTTTCGCTTGTCACAGTGACCTCATCCTACCCTTTCTTCCAGTCTCAGTGTTTCCTCTTATCTGCTCCCTTCCTCTTTCCTTCACCTCTCATTCTCATTTGGTTCTTTTCTCTCCTCACACTACAAATATGCCTTGTTTCTTCTCCTATCTAAAATCTCCCACCTTTCACCCCACTTACATCTATAATTTCCATCCCATCTCCCTTTTCTCTCTAAGCAGACTGAAGATCCTCTTTACAATAACTCCCTGAATTCCTCCCTTCTGGTTCTACCTAATATTCCCCAACGTGCTCTCTTCCCCTTTCACCTTGCAGAAATCATAACAGCAGTTCCTTAGCTAAATTTCAGCACTCCTACCCCATCCTCATCTTCCTGGACCTGTCACCATCACTAACACTATCAAACAGACTCCTCTTGACCACCTCTCCTTTCTCAATTCCCAATATTCCCCTTCCCCTTTTCCTCAAAGTATTTTCCCTTCTCCTGCTTTCTGTAGGCATTCCACAAGATTCCCTTCTCTTCCTCTTCTATACATTGTCTGTGGATAATCTTATACACCCATGCAAACAAATCACAATTTCCATAATACAGATTCAGAGCTCTGCTCCGTATTAATTTATTCCAGACATGTCTCCTTCTGTCCAAAYGAGAGTCTTGGTCAGTCTCTGGATATCACACTTAGGGTGACTAAAAGCCCTGAATGTTCATAAGTCCTTTCCCTTATCTTCATCTTTGATCATCGTGAGCAACACCGCTTCCAGCCGTGGATGTTCACATGCAGAAACACGAGATCCTGTCTTCTCACCGAGTCTCCCATCTGTGTTCTGATTCAGTCTGCATCGTGTTTCCACATGCTATCTCTAAACAATAGTCTTTATTGTCTCTACTTACTGCTGAAGTTCTTGTCCTGCCGCTCATCTCGATTAGCGCAATGCCCTTTTCTCTGGCCTTCACAAAAGTACTCTTGCCCTGCTCATTTCAGGCCCCAGCTATATAAATCATTTTCCTGGCCTGTTGTTCTGACTATACCCATTATCTTTGAATCCTTTCAATGATTCCTTTTTCCTCTGGGACATCAAGCTTATTGTGACTCTCTTAACTTTCAAAGCCCTTCATGGCTTACTCCCAACTTGTCACTTTTTATTCACTATCAAAATATAAATGCCCAGCATCAGTCGGCCCCAGATGCCAGCTTCAATTGATCAATTTGTTAAATTTTCCAACAAGCATCTTTTGTGCTTTCTTCCTTGCTSCCCCTCAGGCTTGAGAAGAGCCTGCATGTGCATTCATAAAACCGTTATCCTCCTTTGAGTCCCCTATTAAAATTCTCCTTTGCCAAAAACTTGAAAATGGTTAGCTTACAGGCACATGGAAAGCACCCCCTAGTATGATCTCGTTATTCCCTTATTCTTATCCATCTGTGGTCACTGGTCTTCTATTTCGATTATATTATTATAAGCCCTTTGGGACAGAGGCTGGCTGTTTTATATTTCTGCAGCACTTAGTGCACAGTGGTTCTAGACCACAATTTGGACTGCAAGGTGCTGTGGTAACACAGATGAGAAAAAAAGTCCGTATGAAGAAAAGCAGCAGACTCGTTCACGAGCCTACCTCCGAGAAGCAAATGAGCAAGCAGCGCAGACGGATTTCTTTTAACATTTTGTGTGAACATTTGCAAGAAACTTCCTGCTGGCTTCACTCGGTGCAGAAAGGAAGACTAGACTGCCTGTTCTGGTTTGGACAGCCAGGCACAGGAACAGGAGCATGGCAGACAAATAACACACGAGTAAAGACCTTTACATATTCATGGCTATAAGCTAAACACAGGCTGTATTTTCTAGAAACATGGCTTTGGAAATGCTCACAGAGCCAGGTCAGTTACGGCAAACAGAGTATCAGACAGTTTAAGTTGGTTTGAGCTTCCAGCGCATAAAAAGATGCATACTTTCTTTCTCCAGGTTTCTCATTTATTTTTTTTTCCAAACAGKTCTGGGATTGATAATTATTTCAAACTCGTCCGTGGTACAATAACAATCTGTTATTTGCCTGCTGTTTTCAAGCACCCATCTCACTAGCAGAGCTAAATTGTTCAGTGTTTCTTTCCATCGCAATGCTGTTGAGCAAAGTTTTATGCTAAATTTTTCGAAGGCAGACGTAGGATAGCGAAAAAAATAGCAACTCAAGTACACACTGCACTGACTGTGTGCTTTTTGGGGGACCGTCCAGAACTCTCCTGGCCTTCCTTAATTTTAAAGAGATGGCTGGGAGAAAAAGTACCCTATACCGTATCCAAGATTTTAAAGTAACCACAGCGAGCCCTCTTATAATTAAGCCACTCCCCTCCATTCACTTTCTTTCTAAGTTCGCTGTAACCAAAATTGCAGTGTCCGCAGTGAAAGAATTCAGGCGCTTTATTCTCTTTCATTATAGCTAGACTTCTGCTACATCGGTGATTCTCAAAAGGAGAATTGTTAGTTGTGGTTTTCTCTCTGGCTCAAAATCGTAGCACCTATTTCTACTTCTGTAGGCACAGCTCACCAGCTCACTAGGGTGCACGCTGCTTACAAGACAGTGTTTCTCCTGCTCTGGGCTGGCTTTACAGGACATCTCTATGACTTGTGTACCTTAGACCTGTGCTTTGTAGGAGCTTCATCTTTTCACCTTTCTGAGGTAAGGCCAAGTGCTACAGGAGCGGAGCCCACTGATTAGAAGCTGGGTGCTAGATGTTTGCCTTTAGCAGCAATCAGACTGGAGAAACGAAGAAAAAATGGATTGGCCACGTGAAAAGCTTTGGTTTTGTTTTGACTTAGATTAATTCAATTATGCTTAAAAAAAGGTAAGTTCCAAGAAGGGGAAATAAGTAAATTTACATAGAGATTAGGTAATAAAAGGTCTGTTGCACTGTATTCTCATTGGATGTCATAGCTTGCACTCCAAGTCAGAATTACAAAATATCACTTTTAAGGGGATATAGGTGTCTTAAATTCCTTTTTCATTTATTTTCTTTTAAATTTCACCTAAGAGCTTACCTCCTTTGCCTTGCAACTCAGAGTGCTGTATGCATAAGAATCCTTATTGCTGTGCTTTTAAGCTGCAATGCCCTGCAGGCTCCCCCTCCCTCTGCCTTGTATCCTATTTGAAGACCTTAATGAAAGGGCCTGGTTCCAGAATCACAGCAGCTTGTCTGCACAACCAAATTCCATCTCCTAATGAGTTCCTCTAAATCTGCCATCAGGTGACTTTATTGACTCTATGATCATAATGAGGTAGCAGCTCACTTTCTGCAGCTTTGCTGGTTTCAAGCCTGAAGTTCTCGTCTGCTCCCGGACTTTAGCTGATATTTAATGATCAGGAATCAAGCAGGGTTTTAATGTCTGCAAGAAATGTCCCTGAAGTGCAAAAAGCCCCAGACAGCAGTCTTGAAACTTTCCAGAGCCATATGACTCTCTAATGGTACACTAACAAACAGGAAATCAGCCCATCAGTGGCTAATTGACATATCTGAAGGTTTAATTGCTTCCCTATTAGAGAAGGTGATGCAGTATTCAAGTTGCCATTAAAACAAACACACTCTTTAATACATGAGGATTTATCTGAAACACACATCCCTCAGTTTTTCTATCTAATCTCCAAATCCTGTGCGATTTAGTTTGAAACTGTGCATCTCCCAACATCGTTTCCTCTTTCATTCCAGGGTAATTGGAAGATTATCTTATGACACGTGAATAGGTACAAGCTGTTCGGGAAAAAATGCAATATTTAATGAGTGCTGTGCAGGCAGTCCAGACACACATGGAGTCCCATTACCCTCAGGAGTCTAAGAGAAATTTTAGTTAGTGACAGCATCTTCCTACGTGGCTGTAAAGCATCAGGCACACTTTTGTTCTCATATATCTAATAAGGAGATGGAAGTGTGGAATATAAAAGTGAAGAGGCCACCTGCCTCTGACTGTTTTGTCAGGGTTTTCTTTAACTTTCTCACCTATAATCTTTACGTAGTTTTAATTTGCTCCTTATCGATTAAAAATGGATGATGCAGTTTTAATCACGTTTGAATTCTGCAGATTCCACTCAGTTCTGAACTCACCTAGAAGTTGAGTAAATCTCATTCAGGGTTTGGAAATGTTTATCTTCACGTCCATTCTTTCTCTCCATTTTTGGTCTTTGTTTCACTTGAGATTAGAATTGGGGGTGTCCAAGCACCAGCACAATATCTGTTCTCAAGATAATTCTCTTTCAAGCCCTAGAAGCAACCTCAGACGTTTTGCAATATCCAACATGGTTTTGCAGATTGGATAGAAACTTGCAGATAAACTCTCAGCTTTTCTAATCTGTAGACTGAACAGAACTGAAGTTGAGGTTCAGATCTTTGCTCCACTAATTTTGGTAGGAACTAAGAAACATCAAGTGTTCTTTTGGAAATTTGAGGCACTTAGCTAGGGAACCTAAGCCTTTACATTTCTGCTTTAAACTTGAGGAGAGATATTTTTACAATTCCATTTTCACTGATCCAGTGTTTTTCACTTTTTCCCCTCCAGACTTGTAGAATTCTCGCATTGCTGGTGGGAATATGTACGCATATGTGTGAGAGTGTGTGTGTGTAACGTACAGTTAGTGTAATCCTGTAGGTATTAGGTCAGGACTGTTCCCAATAATATCCTCTCATAAATAGCACCTTTTAGCAGAACATCTGGAATYGGTATTGATGCTACTACACTTTCCCCTGTTCAGTCTTTACATTCGTTCCATACCACTGACAAAAGGAAGAGAAGTTGATAGTAAATATATCGGTTTTGGCTCCCAAGTTTTATCCCAATACTTTAAAAAGCATTCAGTTAGATACTGGTAATGCTGTGTATTATAATCATGTAACAGCATTCACTGGCTCCTGTAGCTACAGTTACAAAACTCATGAACTTGAATGGGGCCAAAATGGCCAACATGAAAAGACTCAATCCTCCCATCAGCAATGGAAACAGGAATAGAAACTGAAGAGCATGTGAGAAGAAGAAAGATAAGATGGCCAAGAATGAATTTAAATAATGGCCACAAGTACCTCCAAAGGATGCTTCCCTAAAATAGGATTTGCCAACAGAGATGGCCCTGCAGCCCAACTAACTCAGACAAGATGGCCTTAGGCATTTGAGTGCATACAAATGCAGTACACCCGTGCTAGCTGCACAGTAAAACTAGAGTTATGCAGGCAAGGCTAGAACTGGTCTCAGTCTGCTTCTGAAGCTAGTCCAGTATTCCCTGTGCCTGCAGCCCCGCGTACCATCTCAGAGCAGTCTCCCTGCACGCACACCAGCTGACTGGTGTCCGTACAGTAGACTGGCTGGGTAAAATCAGCATCCTCGTTTCACAGCACCACATCTCAGACCAGCGCTGAATTCAAATGGAAACCTGAGCAGAGAGTGGAGGCTGCTGATCCCAGCCAGCCCCTGTGACAGCTGCCTCAAGGGGCAGTTGCTCAGGGCCTGCATGGCCAAGCTGCTACAGAGATTTCATAAAATTAATCTTGACTTACTGATCACCTGGACTGATATTAGAGGAAAGAAATTGTTGAATCCACTGCTCTGATTCCAAAGAGAAATGGCTATCCATGTTTCACTGTTGCAGTAGCACCCTAGCTTGAAGTCCTGATTATCCAGCATAAAGGTGATGAAGGTGTGAATGTCTATTGCCACGGTTACTTGAAAGAAGGCTGGCATTTTCAGGGCAGCGGCAGTAGTAATATGTATATCACAGACCTGTCTCTTAAACCCCTTCAGTGATGTTTGGTGCAGCTTACCTGGACTCACAGGCACTTTCTCATTTTCATTTGAGTTGAGATTCAGCCAACTTTGTCTTGCAGATGCTGTCAAGCATTTAGGGAACAAAACTGACATCAAGGAAGTGTTTCTACGTCACTGGAGTTTGTGATGCAAAAAACAATAKACAGGCTTTTGGACTGTTTGCTTTAGAAATACATTATTCTTTTATAAAATACTGTAAAAAATTTCATTAAAAAGCCCCACATCTTAAATCCCTTTAGTGTCCTTAGAAGTCTAAAATTGTTATCATATCTACCTATCTCCTTTTTACCAGCATGAAACTTTGCAAACTAAGAGAAAAATGTCCATTCTTGCTTGGGCCTACAGGATTTCAAACCACGTGAGAGCTTGCACCATCAGAAGAGCATTCCAGAGACCTGTGGGACCAGGAATTACATTTAATTGGAATAAAACAACCATTCCTGTTTCTGCTCCCCATGTCTAATGTGTATGGCATGCATGCATGCAGCAAGGCATTTTCTCTTATTTAGCCCAGCGGAAATTCAGGTAAGGGCCATCTGAGGTTGTGAAACTCTGTTTGGGATTGATGAGGACAGTGGAACCCTACTGCATCCTTTTCAGTGCAACCCCAAACAAAAACAACACCTTGTTTTTTCTCCTGTGATTTGTAGGAAACAAAGAAGGGAGTCTGCTTTGTGTTCAGACAGGCCTAGAGAGGATTCCATGGCAAAATGCAACAAAATACTAAGTGGAAAGGTCAGCCTTGGCTTAGGCATGGTCAAGAGATCTCCAACTTAGGAGAAACCAAATCACAACCCAGAGATCTCAGGCACAATTGCGTACAGGTTCTGCCTGGGGTTGACGTTTTCCTAAGCCTTGCTGCTTACAGCTCCAAGCCTCTTTCACCCTATCCCACGAACAAGTTTTGAAAGAATTAATCCATGTGGGGCCTTCCACTGGAGGTGTTACTGGGATTCCCTTACAAGCTTTTTTCCACTTTGCATCCAGCTAGCTAGCAGTGGGGCAGGCACAATATGGAGACTGATCATTGAATAGTTCATTAGAATTAAAGGACAGTTTTCAGCTGTAGCCAGCTTTGCTTAAGCAACTGGTTTTCCTATGTCATCATGATAGTAGCTACCATACCACAGAACTTAACAATAACAAAAAATTAAATGGAGGAAGGAAATGAAGTTTGATAATGGTGGTTTGAGCTCTAGAGACAATAGAGGTGAGTATGCCTTTTAAACCTATAATCCTACAAAAGACCAGTTTATGACTCCAGCTCTGAAGGGTTTTGGGCCAAGCAAGGCGGGAGAGAAAGTCCAGCTGGTGAGAGGGCTAACCTGGCTGTGCATTGTGCCTGCTCCATGGCAATCATGGGATTGGCCATGTGATTGCAACACCACTTTCTGGCCGGTGTCTTGTCTTCAGATATTCCCTCTGGGTCAGCCTTTTGCCTATATGTTTTTGTGTTCATAGAGACAGAGAGATGAGGTTTCACCAGTAGACACATTTTAGCAGTACCTTGGATATTGCTGCTGCCTGAGGAGTTCATGAGAGTCCTTTATTTTYATCAGGATAGTTCACTAGGCAGAGACACATTTGGAAACAATTAAAAAATAATGGGCCAAACTCACCCCAGTATAACCCCACCGAGTTAAGTCACTGAGTTTAGCCTGGGGAATTAGTTTTATTGCTTCAATGATAGTTTTGACCTCAAATGGTTTTTCCTTAGTCTGCTTTAGACTGGGAAAACTGAGTTTAAGGGTATTTAATTGTTCTCCTGTTCATCTCTACACGGTGGTGATTCCAYTTCTATAAATATAAATGTGGTCCACAGCGATCTTGCTGATCACATAAGGATTAAATAGGCAGAATATACGATTTGGAATTTTTTCTTAGGCACAAGTGCTTCTTTATATAATTGTTAGGAATAATTGTTGTTGTTGTTATTTATCATATTATTCAAAGGCTGCAGTTGGACTGGGGCTTCTTTGTATTTATCATAATGTCAGAATAGGGAATCCTTCTCAGACAAATATAGGGAAACAGTAAATAGCAATATACTGTGACAAATAGGTATGGGTTATGCTAGCTRCATGCTTCATAGAGTCAAAGCGTTCTTTGGTTTTAATTAAGGTTACAATCAAGGGCAACATGTGCAGAAAAGGAGAAAAAAGGGGAAGAGTCATCACTGGTCTTTCTACGGCCAGCAGGCTATCTTTGGCCAGGATCAGCACAAACCTAAGCCTTAAGAAAGGAAGTGAAGAAAGAGAAGATTCATACTTTTTCTCAACAGGGACAACAGGGTAGCATGGGGAAAAGAACGAAAGTTTTTAATGGAAAAGGAAGTATGGTGAAGAGAATACTTGATGTCCCCATAAAAGACCACTGAGGCTGTTGCAAAGGATCTTAATGGCAAGACTGTGTGCACAGAAAGATTGCTTTTCCCTTCCAACTATGTTCTCTCTATGTTGGGTATCTTTCTGTGATGCCAGAGTAGGAAAATTATAAAACCGTGAGGAGGACTTTTTTTCTGTCTCACATAGTTAATCAAACTGCTGGTTATGTCCCATTCACAGGCAGAAAACACAACAGGCACCGAGAACTTGGCTTGATTTCAGATCCCAGCTCATGGTTACAAAGCTTGCAGCTGAGGGTGGGCAAAGGTTGTTACACTCCGGCTTTCACTAATTCTAGCAGCGCAAGAGGAATCAAACTTCTTCCTCGAAACCATTTAGATTAAACCCAGCTGAATTCCCTGCATTGCTGATGTGATCATTTGCTGGATGGTGTTATCCCTCAGTGCAAAAAAAATTAATCAGATTTGGAGTAATGAAACTGACTGGTAAATAGAAGAATGAATCCAATGGACATTCATCTCTTGTCTGAGCAGGTCAAGGGATTTGTCCAGTACCTTAGGCACCTCTGGTTTTTGTTGTTCATAGAGATGAATAATTAAAGGCTATAGGGCGTGAAGTCTACCACAGACTCTTGGCTACTGGGAACCAGCCACTATGTGTGCTTTATTAAAATTCTGCTTAAATTATTGGTAGCGCTGCATTACCAGTAAGAACAAACTGATCTGCAACATACAGGGTCATTTGCTCCTTCCCGCTCCTGCTTACTAATTAATTCTGGCTGCAGTCATGCATTAGGGGAGGTGCTGGAGGCATACAGATGCTGTGATATATTCAAGTCATACATCAAAGGAGGTTACTGAACTATTAGCCTTGAAGAAAGGATCTCTGGCAAGATTATTAACATTCATGCTTCTTCGCCCTGGATTCCTTCTTTTGTTTGGATGTACACCAAGAGTTTCTTGTGTACACCTAGCTTTTCCTGTGTTTCTGTTTGTGCTGGCAATCTGGCAAACTTCTATGAGATACAGAGGCGATAAGCACAGTGCTTGCCTTGTGCAATTCTGGGGATAAGAAGCTAATATTTTAGTGCATTAATCCTACATGAGCTTTGCATTATGCTCACAGTGCGCTCTCTCCAGGGTTGTTTGCCTGTTAGCATCACCATGAAAGAAATGTTTGCATTGCTAACACTTCAGGAGTGTATGCTTCATCTTCCCCATTATTTCCCATGTCTAATGTCATTTGCTGGTCTGAGTCTTACTATTATTTGGAAGCCTAGTTCTCATATATACTCCTTAGCTAGACAATGCTGCAAAGCTATAATGCTTCTGTTTGGGGGGAATGTAAGTTTTGCCATGATTTGCTTTCCTTATGCTTTGAGTATTATGTTTTACATGACTACCCTAGTCTAAAAAGATTAGGTTCTAGTTCCTTACATCTCTAAAATCTTTGAGTTGGAGCAACTTAGACATGAATGAATTCAAGCTTGAGAGAAATACAGTAGAAGCTGAGAAGAGGATCTGAAAGAGAAACTGTCAATAGGCAGTCTGAAGCCCCGGGGAAGTATCATACAGAGACGATGATCAGCAAAGGTTTGAGGATGAGTACTGCAGAACCAAGAACTGGAGGACAGTAAGACTTCAAAGCCTGGGAACCCAGGTAACGGGGAGATTTGACACACAACTTGACTGAACTGAAAAAGGAGGATAAAGAGAACCAAGGGAAGATTGGAGAAGGTGTAAATTGCACCAATATGAGCTATGTTGTGCCCTGATTTAGCTTCCGGGAGTTAAAGATTCATCGTTTCTTGAAATGTAGGGGTTAGCACAGTTGAAGTTGTATATTTACACAATGCTCGCTGTCTTACAAAAGAGAAAAAAAAGTCTTAGCTTGGAGTTCTATTTGAAAATGGGAAAAGAACTAAAGGTATACATAAAATTCAAGAGAGAGATGTAGTATTCACTGTAAACCCTTGCTTTTACTGAGAAAGTCTATGAGAGTGCCAAGAAAAAAACTTAAATCTGGATGAGCTTTCTCTTTACATTAGCATCCTGAGCATCCTCAAAATGTGAACTTAAGAAAGTATTGGCTAGTAGGAATTTAGGAAACTTTTCGTTAGCAAATGCACATTCATTAACACAAAAATCAATGTTTTTTGAAAAAGATCAGTTCTGAACAGTTCTCAWTTTGACAAAAATTTTTTTGGAAAAAAGTTTTGAAGATATCAAAATACTGTATTCTGACAGTTTTAAAGAAAACTGCCCTTTTCAGTGTAAAATTTTTATGATTTGAACATTTTGAGTGATCAAATACAATATTTGAGATTTTTCATCTTATTTTGATTTGAGACTTTTTTTCAAAATTTCAGAAATTTTCAGAGGATAAGAACATTATTTCCAACCCACCCACAGTGGTTGGTATCTATTTCAGCAGCAGTCGACTTACTTATCTGTCCCATATGGACATTTGCTGATTTGAGCCAAATCCAGCTGTTTGAACTGTCTTCTAAACACCTGATACCATGCACTCACACATGAAAATACATCCCCTTTAAACTTCTCTCTTAAATATCATCAGTTATAAAACTTTTGAAGCAGAAGCATCCTGACTCAGAGCTACACAGCAGACATGAATGAAAAAGGAACCACCCCTGGGACATCTCCAAACAATACTCAGATAGTAAACCATGAATACATCTCAGTCAGAAGTGCTTGACTTTTTGTTTTTTTATTAAGCAATAATATAGGGAAGTGTTTCTTGACCATTTTTAATCAAAAAAGCTCTTAAGCTTTTTAAAATCATCCATGGACTCCTCAACCTTTTAAAAACTTCCACAATCAACTGTGACAGTTTATGTTTGCAACCATGCAAAAATTAGGTTACAGTCTGAATGTTTTTTCATTTATTTTCTCTTACATTTTTTGCCTGCTGACTTCCATGTGTGAATATTGGAGAACAGTCATGTCATTTTGGAGGAGGTGGGAATTTAAAATTATTTTGTGGCCTATCATCGGATTGCCATTGGTCCATGAAACAAAAAGTGAATAACATAAAGGTAGGAAATTTGTCTGATGGTAGAATGAGTAAAACCAGTAATATCAGAGAATCTGCAATAGAAAGTAGATATTACTAAGGTCTGAAATTCAAGAAATACTTGCTTAATTTTCTTGAGTTTTCACAGCTGACACATTCTCAACTAAAAAAAAAAAGTTATTTTTTACCCTGTTTTTTCAGTTTGCAAAGAGGCAAAAAACCAAGCTTGTAGTTGAAAGAGCCTACTCTAATAAGAAATAAGAAAAAAACCTACTCTACCTCATTTTTTTAAGAAGAACGAGGAAAGAACAGAATAAGAGAAAGCCAGTTTGGTTATAATTTTTGGAAATTCCTACTAATTCGCAAGACATAGAATCGCTTCAGAAATTTTGGCTTAAACTGTTATGAGTTCGTGGCAATTTTGGGAAGGTTTTGAGGCTTGAAATAGGGACCTGGATACTGTGGGGTACAGTGAGGCCTTTGCCTCATCCTGAGTTTATGTGGTTGTCTGGGTCCCCCCGCTCGGTGAGGCAGAGAAAGGCAGGATGAGCTATTGAAAGTGACTGACCAAGGTCTGGGCTGTGAGTTTGGCACAGTACCTTGCCCAAAAACTGAGGCTAGTTCATCCCACTTTGAGCTCACAGACTAACTCAGGCAATGAACAAGCCCAAGCACTGGGGCGTGAGCAGATCTGAGATCTAGAGGACAGGGAGCAAGATGGATATCAACTCTGCTTAGCCCAAGAAAAGCAGCAAAGATCTGCTATCTCACTCAGAGGAAAATAGACCTTTTAAGGTCTCTCTTCAGAGTGTCCACAACTGGCATGAACTAAGGTAAATTTAACATTTGCCTCAGAACTTGCGTATCTCAAGAATAACAACTGGACAACAGCAAAACCAGGCTAACGCTAAACCTTCTGAGCAATTTCTCATTTGCAGCTCATCAGCCAGTGTTGGTCAATTATGTGTAATGTAAATTAGGTACAACTGATAAACGCAGCCCTGATCATCCTCAAAGTGGCGAGGACTYCTGTCTCCTTCACCATTTAGCATCATGCCATGCATTAGCTGGAAAAGGTAACCAAAAAGCTCTGGAGCCTACCAGGAAGTTTTATAYCATGATGGATCAAGCACTTTCCATCTCCTTTAGGAATAACTTTTCCTGAGTGCGCTAGACACCGGGAAGCCATGCACTTTTATGGATCAAAAGCTTAATTATATAATAGATATATGTACACAAATATGCACACACTGACACAGTATGTGTAAAGAGGGTTTGCACTCGTGGCAATTTCAAAAGAAAGTGCAGCACAGCTACAGTGGCATGTTTTGTAGAGCCGGGAGAGAAACAGGCACTGGTATGCCTTATAAAAAGCATGCAAAGCAAAGCCTGGAATCAAGTATTTCTGTATTTTTTACGCTTTGGAGCAAAGAGGCAATCACTAAAGCTAACTATCTAAAAAAACCAATAATTATGTTATGAAGCTTACTGAGTACTCTAACAGTCTTCACAGTTTGTTAGTGAAAAGTTACTCAGCACAGGTGGTTTTGCAATGACGCACTGAAAAAAATCCATGGTGTTTAGTGGCTCTTGTATACATCAACCTGTGGAAGCTGTAATGTTCCTGCTCGGGGCTGTAATACAAAACATGCTGGCCAGACGCAAGACTTCAGACCAGAGCTTCAGACAGGAAAGGCCTGTTGTCTCTAGGATATGTGAATATGAATTGGCGTGAGCACTTTGGTGATGTTTCCATGGGATCAGCATTCTCTTTCTAACCACTGCCGTGCACCGTTTCAATCAAATATCTGCCTTCTCCAACAAAATGGCTTTCCAGAGCATGCCAGCCAGCTCCTTTAGGCTAATTCCTGGGGAATGACTGTCTGTTGCCCAGACAAGAGCGGGCACAAGCAGCACACAGCTCTGCTCCCAGCTGGCCCCATCTGACTGCCTGCGCATCAGCAGTGCCTGCGGAGAAAGTCCGTGGCCCAGAGGTCACTTATCAGCAGCGCGAGGGATGGTGACCTACCAAGGTGGTGGGGGATGACCCACTGTCCGCAGGCCAGGGGAAGGGCAGACGGGCCACGACAGCCCACACTGCTGCTGCCCTGCGGGAAGACTGCGCTGAACTGTGGTTTAATGATGGCTGCAGCCGTCCCCGAGCAAAACTGGCCACGCTGAGTGGAGCCGCAAACTGCGTTTAGAGCCAGCTGCCTTGCTCACCGGTTATGAGCTCTGCTGCGGCAGTCACGTAGGCACGTCTGCATCTGTCAGGCAGAGCGGGCTCTCGAGAGCCAGCAAGGCAGTGGAGGGCTGCTGGGGAATCCTGAATTACCCAGCTCTGGGAACAGACGGGGTTTCAGCTCTAGGAAAGTCAGCTCAGCAACCTTCACCAGCTCTGAATGCACCTGAAACCTTCACCAGCTCTGAATGCACCTGAAAAGGCATAAAGATCCTCTCTTCCACAAGTGTTACTTGATGTCCTCAAACTGCAGATTCCCACCCTTGTGCCTGCTTTGAGCTAAGGACTTATTCATGTGTTTAAAATARTACCCCTCCACCAAAGCAATATTTCCCTTTGCCCTATCATTTCCAGCTGCAGATTCCCACCCAGTCCCTGTTTTGAGTTACGCTTTAATAAATATACTTGCAATTGAAATCATCTTTCCTTTYTGTCCTCCCTGTGCTACAGATTCCCACACTGACCCCTCCTTCAAGCCACAATTAATACATAATTTATGTCTGAAATAAAAATCATCTCCTCCTCCTGCCTTACCCATTCCAGCTGCAGTTTCCCATTGCCATCCCCGCTTTGAGCCATGATTAATACATATGTTTAAAATAAAATAATAAAAAAGTAATCTCTACCCTCTGCTCCCCAGCTGCAGGCTCCCATTCCTATCTTATCCTCCATTTCCAGCCCGYGAGCTCTCCCAGCGCTACCTCCCAGTCGACGAGGGAGCCTCCCCCTCGCGGCAGCAACGGCCTCTGAGGCACCTCTTCATGGATCACTTCCATCTCCTTCAAGGATCAAACCGCACAGCGTGTGAGGTGGAGATGGCCACAACCCTTTCTTACATCACTGATACTTTCAGCAACAAAGGAAAAAATAAATAAATGCAGTAAGTTAACAGTCACTGAAACAGAGACCTGCCGGTGAGGGACACGTCTGGGATTTTCTCTTCTCACCCTACAGGGGTTTGCTGTGATGCCCAACGACAACGGGTTAAGCCTCTGCTTCAGTTCTGCCTCAGCAAAGATTTCCAATTGAATAAAACTGAGCCTGAGTGACTGCATAAACTGGTGTGAGGTTTGGCCTTGCTGGGTAGTCCATGGCACTGGTTCCAGGGCCTGGGTGATGCTCCCCGTGGAGCTGACTGGGACAAGGATCCTGGGCAGTAATCAGTTCCTAACCCCTTCTCCCCCTACCGAATACMAATAGGTAATCTACCAAAATGCTTCCTGTATCCATTTATTTACCCAAAAATCCTTTCACTGGTGAAACTTTTCAAAAGTGTACTGGTGGTGTTGCACTGAAAAAAACACGTCTGTCTTTGCCCTTCTCCTTCAGTGAATGAAGCATCAGTAGCCTTCAGTGGGATGGGAAAGGGGCTGCCACTGGTGCTGGCAGGAGGAGAGGGCAGGCTGGAGTCCTTCGCTATCAGCCTCAGAGGAGTAGTTGGCAGGGATGCCTTCCAGAGCACTATTCAGAAGGGATCAKGGTTTGAAGCTGGTTTCCCAGTTGTTTTGGTATTTACCTGAACTGACACCTGAAACCCCTCACACTACCTGCATCTTCAGATTTTTCCCTACCCTCTTCAGCAGCCACAAAAAAAACTTTTTGGGTGGGAAAGGTGAGGGGAGAGAGAGAAGAGGAAGGGCCAGGAACGGCCTGGGGTGGATTTCCAGTGCCTCTGAGTCACGGAGCAGAGATCAGATATCCTGGATGCCGTAGTCCTGCCGTCCCAGCCAGCACTTCAGTGCCTCCCCACGCCGCTTGTACAGTCAGTCTGTCTGTGCGTGCTGGCGCGAGGGCTGACAGAAGAGCTTTGTTCTGGACTGGGGGGTTTCCAGTGCGGCGAGTCTCGCCGCCGCTCGCGCATCTGCTCCTCTGCAGAACTCGTGCAGAAAGGGCAGGACATGGGGCGCTCCCGCCCTGACCCTGTCGCATCCAGGACAACCCACTCTCATCRCTGTCGTTAGCTCTAATTGCTTTTATTACGGATACTTGACTAACTTATTTCTGTTGGATTAAATAGTTTTCATATGGTACAGTTAGCAGAAGTAACGGCTTGTTAGTTGAAAGCAAACGTCCTCCCGAGAGATGAAGCAGTGTGAGTCGGCATGCGGACTGTCAGCTAGGTGACCTGGCCCTGTCTTACATGTCTTACAGGAATCAGCTTTCGATTTCTTAAAGCTAAATCCAGAAAAATATCCTCTGTTCCACTTGCCTCAGTGGATGGTGGAGCCCCTTCCAGGCATGGGGGAGTGTCAACAGTCCTGCCCTGCAAGCGTACGAGACCTGCTCTTCTCCATGAAACCACAGAGAGGAGGAATGGCGTGGAAGGAAGAAGCAGCTCTGGGAGGGGTGGATGAGAACCCAGGAGATGTGCACTTTTTTCCTTAACTCATTAGTGAAGCCCTTTGAGATCTACTTATGGAAAGTCCTGCAGAAAAGGTTGGCATTGTTAATTAAAGCTTTCCTATCTTTCTTGCTTGGTAGGAGACGAAATGCAGCTGTCTGTTAGTGTTTGCTGTCCCGATAGCTGTAAAGATGTTGGGCCATGACCTTGGTCCTGTACTCATTGCTACCTGCCCTGCTTCTCAACCATGCTCAGGTCAGCTTTCATTTCCTTATTCTGGCTTGAAAAGTTTCTGTGGCGCTTGTTTTAAATAGCGTCACTTGCCTGAGAGCAGCCAGGGGACAACAAAAGATTGCCCAAGGTGTGCAGACCTGGTGAAGTATATCCACATGTTACATGGCATGGGCCTCTCTGGTCGCTCACACCCTGCCTCATTTGCCAAGGAAAGCTGTTGGTAGCCTCCTGCTCCAGCTGCTGGGCACAACCAGCTGGTGGGACCTGAACTCTGCATGTCCAATGGGGCATCACCAAGGAGTGGGAGAGACGTGCTGGTCCTGCACTGCTGGGTCCACACTTGCAGGGTGTCACCAACAGGCAGATTTCCTACCTGCTCCCTTTGCCTCCTCCTGTGTCCCCGGCACGGGGCCCCGTAGATGCATACACCTGCTGCCACACAAGCCAAGACAGAGAAATGCAAGTGCTGAGACAAAAATTGGCTTGAAATTCTGCTTGGAAGTAAGTGACATACTCGGTCACATCGGTGTGCTGAGGACTGAGCAAACTCAGCTGGCTTCTGCCTTGGTGGAAGGTATGTTACTAAYGGGAAGTGTCGGGGGCACGGGGGCCCGTAAAGCTCTGAGGACTGAGAAATCGGCTGTGGCTCATACCGAGTGTCTCTACTGCAGTGAGTTCGGTCAACGTTCGCTCAACAATAATGATTGCTTATCTTAAATATTTAAAATTTGATTGTGTACGAAATGGGGGGAGGGAGAAAAACCAAAATGAAGTTAGGATTTAATAGCTGTTCTGCAGCTTTTGAGGCATTTGTGAACACTTTGTGGATGATGGATAGTTCTGCAAATATGACTTTCCCAAGAAAATCAGTCCATTTTGCAGCTGTAATGAATCGTGATATATACTAGTCCAAACACTGCTTGCCAGCCAGCTACCTTAAGACAAGATGCTAAGGGAATATTTTTCTTGATTAGATAATGGGCTGGTTGAAATTCCTTCAGCTTTACTGAAACAGAAGTTAGCAATTTCAGACATATCAGATGATGCATCAATTTTCTGTAAACAGAAGACTGTGCAACCCACTTTATTGAAAAGCCCTTTATACTGTGCTAGATTTAATCTCTCAATTTGAGAAGCAGCCCCATGAAATAAGATGTTTGCATGCAAAATCTCCCAGATTTCCAATGGAAATATAAAACAAAGAAGAGCATGTTCCCTTGGGGACTGCACCTATCTTGGATTAGATTTTCTCTGATGTTTTTGCATCATATTACCAATGGCTTCAGGGAAGTGAAACGGCAGTTTTCTTTCTTGAGAACAAAGGCTTGCAGAGTTAAAAAAAATGTTAATATATTTAAAGCATTTTTGCCCACTGTTCTTTTTATTAATCTGAGAATCCTGGAGAAAAAAGGTATCTTATTGTATTATTTTATCATCTATGTTAATGAAATTTGCATTTAAGGCTACAGCCTGAGAATTCTGTAAAGGAAAATGATTTCTAAATGAGCACTTTCTGTTTCCCATGGACGATGTTTTAACTACTAGTAGTGCTCCGATTATACAGAGCTGGCTCCATAACCCACTGGAATCATTAAAAGTGTTTTGATTTTTTTTAATTCCATGGATTTTGGAAAGGATCCACTGGCCACACATTGAATGTATGTAAACTTTGTAGAAAGTTTTGGAGACCTGAGAGTAGAATTGTGTTCTCCTATCCTAGATCTCAGTTCTGACATCTTCCCCCCCTTGCATGAGTAGTTTTCCCATTGTTAGCTATAACTGATATTAAATCAGTTGTAAGAGCGCTCAGTGCTATAAGTTTTGCTCAAATGCTTTGTCCCACCAAATGCAACGGGTAGGCATCATGGGAGGGAGCAGCATTAAGCACATTCAGTAGTTCTGCTCCTGTTTGGATCCAAGGGAAGCACTTTGCTTTTGCTTTGCTTAAGCAATGTAGCAGATGATAGTTATTATTAAATTAATTAATAATTTAAAAATCCTCATGTATTGATAAATAATTTAAGAATGTGGGCTTTGTCTTCTCTGTTTGGACAATGCAAATTAATAAAGGTCTTTGCTAAGAAGTAATTCTTTTTACCACAAATAACAATGAACTAGAGATGTTACACATTTCTGGTAGAAAGACTCATTTTGGTGCTCAAAGCACTCAGTGTTTGCCTGAACGTGCTTTAATCCTATGGAGTGTTATAATACTTTCAGATAAATGCTTTAAAAAGGTATTTATAACAGATCATTCCTTTACCTCAATAAGAGATTAGCAAGAGGTGCTACGATTTAAAAATAGATTAAATAAAAACCATGAGAGTAGATAGTCTGAGAATTTATATTCAGCCTTCTTAGAATATTCAGTGAAACAGGGAACATGCAATGATTTGGAAAACTGTCAGAAGGAAAACCAACATAGAAACACCTTTTCTGCAGGAAGTTCATTTGATTGTGGAACTCATGGCCTCAGAATGGTAAGAAAGCAAAGCAATGAGCAATTTTTGGGGAAAAAAAATAAAAATTGGTCATTGCTATGAATTGCAAGAGTTTCTGGAATCCTGATTAAGGATATTTAAAGTAAAACCAAGAGTTTGGGAAGTATGTACCTACAATTCACCTGGTCATAAGCAAACAGCTAATTCTTAGATCTGAGTAAACACCCCCAATACTTAGATTATTCTGCAGGCAACCTCAGAAACATTGTCTGCATCTTCTCAGCTGTCCCAGAAAACAGTAAATTAATCTGTATACTAGTATACTAGCTCTAAAAAAAAAAATTGTGGTTTTACATTTTGCTAGGTCAACATTGACTGAAGAGGCTTCACCATATTCCCTCAAGTTATTCTGAATCAAACAAACCAGATGATTGTAAACACAACACTAGTAACCCCTCTGAAATGATGGTATGAAATATCTTCCTGGAAGTCATATGGAATCTCCTTAATTTTCTTTAAAAGTCTTAACAAAGGGCAGAGCTGGAATAAATCTTATGTCTAAGCCTGAAGGAGATAATTTGGGAATGAAAAGGAGTCAGAAACTGAAGCATAATAGACTTGAAGGTAGCACTTGGATTGGCATGGTGGAAGGTAATTGCTGAGGATACAGCTACATGTTTATTTATCTTTAAATTTTACTTATCTGCTGTTAAGTTACAGTCATTGAGGCATGCCAGTACTATCATTTCCACTCCCAGTTCACACACTAACTGGGAGAGCATAGAGGAGCCGGAAGGGGAAGCAAACGCTCACTTCCTCACTCTTAAGTTCTTTGCTAAGATATGTTGCTTCAGACGTGCCACCTCATTTGCAGTATAACAGGAAGCATCACCCCTCCACTGTCCAGTTTGTTCCCTTCTTCCTTATGAATGTATAAATTGCAATCAGAACAACAGATTTATCCATTAGTTAAATGAATTCACTCAACCAGCAGGTTGTATAAGACAAATTATGTACAGCCCACTCAGCAAGACAATGTGTTAGAAAAAAAGAAGTCAGGGGGAGGTGGGAAAGAAGAAACCAAGCAACAATGCCATGGCTAAAGTAGCAATAGATGCAATTCTATTGCCTGGAAGTTGAGGAGATTTAAATTTCACAAGGTCAAGGAATGCAATCCAACCTACTGCAGAAAGTAAATGACATAACAGAACATAACTGATTAGCGCTTCCTCTGCTTGTGGTGGCTGGAAAAAAGGACAACATCTTCTTAGACCTCTGGATATGGAGAGAATTGCTAGCAGTATATGTCAATCAAGAAATCAGATAATCTTCTGGTAAGTTGCTCAACTAGTTGTCTACAACCCATGTAGGCAATTATTTGAGTAAAACTGTTGTTGTTGTAAAGTAAATCAAGGAAGAAGGAAGAGAATTAAATTTCATGTCTGACATATAAAAGGCAACACCACTAGTAATGACTGCAAAGGCACTAAAAATATTTGTACAAAGCAATACATAAATGTAGCCATCCTATTGCTGTGCAGACATTCCTAGGTTTATATCCAGTAAGTTCCTGCAACTAGCCAGTAATAAAGATCTTTGCAGTGTTTTCCCAAATGGTTAGCATGAAACTCTACCTGCTCCTTATAAAATCCTTTTGAACAACATCTAAAGTTCAATTTAAGAGCAGCATAGTTCTGCTCTGCATTAGTTGCCCTTCATTTTCTCAGAAATGCCTTTATGTTTCAATGTCCATACATAAAAAACGTGTGGATGGCTGCAAAATCTGTTTGTGTATGTGTGTATGTATCTAATAAATACGTAATAAACTGATACGTATTTATTATAACAAACTCTGTATATAATACAACATTGCTACCTGTGTCTACTGTGATATCGAAAAAACTATTCAGAAAAAACTGAAGTATTCATTCTGGCATTGCTAACATTACACCCCTGAGAGGAGTTCACCTCAGTTGACCTGGGGCCTCAGCTTTGAACTACTGGTCCTTACTCCCTTCATAGTCCATGGAGAGAAATACATACTTGTAGTGCATCCTTCATCTCTTCCTAAGATGGACACCTTACGCAGACCTGATGAATCCCACCTTGGAAGAGCCTGCCTCTCTCTAAGTTACCATCTGGAGAGTCCAGACAAGGACGCCAAAAGTGCTACCAGCTCAAATAGTCATGGTGAGCACCTAAGTAGGATGTGATGAAGTCTGCACTGGGGTCATGTTAGTGGAGGTCTGACCTTCCACGGAAGAACACAAAACAAACCAGAGCCGGGCATTAAATATTCAAACTAATATAAAGTTGCTAAGTCCTCTTAAAGCTCACTGTCCCAAATTAGTGGATGCCTTTGATTGATTGGGTTTTTTATCCCAGTCCTCCTTTCCTCATCTGTAAAATGGAGATAATAGTATCACCACATCTCATATTTCAAATATCAGTCTCAACATTTGCAAAATGTTCACCCAACTCTTGCTCTCATAACAGCTCACCAGTGAGCCTACAATGAAATTAACAATTCTGTACTCGCTGCAGGGCCTGATGATACGTATTAAATAAGGCCCGGGGCCCCATGTCACCTGCGGGAATAAAAATAAATAATGGATGCTTCTCTGAATTGTGAGGCATCACAGAGGAGTGACACTAGCAGAAGACTAGTATAACAGGCAGGCAAACTGACCTCTTAAATTCCAGTATTAAACATAGTGCACTGCACATAATATCACATATTTGTGCATATACCTATTTACATGCATTTTCTGTCTTCTTCTACACTATGACATGGCTTTTAGAATGCAGACCAAGTAGGAAGATCTTGAGAGGAATTATATCTAAGATAGTCCTTGGCTGAACACCAGTGTACAAGTAAATACAGGAAAAAAGCTCTATTTATATAGCCTCACCTCCTCCTGATTTTTGAAAAAGCCAGCTAATCGCTACCGAGAACAAAATACCACCGATATTCATCCCTCTAAATATGGGGTAGAGAGAGGTCATCGGTACTGGTCTTATTATTAGGTTTCAGGTTTTCAGCAGTTGTATGGGGATGTACTACTGTGTTRGGGGGTGTTTACCTACAGCACCCAGCACATTCCTCTGCTGCAGGACATAGTAAATACACATATGGAAGTAGCACAGCTCTCTGCCTTAGAATTAGAAAAACACAGAAACGCAGAGCAAAAATCCGGACTGATATGATCAAAATTTTCATACGTGCTGGTATGCACTCTCCTTCCCTTCTCCCTGAGTCATCTTCTCTTAAGTTCAAGTTTCGGATAAAGCTGATTTGCATGCTTAACTCTGGGCATCCTTATCTTAGGCCCATTGGAACGAAGAGATTTTGCTGTAACTGAATTTCATCTCTGCTGTGAGGAGCGCGAATCTCACTTCAAACTCAACATGACCCTCTGAGGCATACTGCAGTGCATACCATCAGGCCTCACTAGGTTATCTGCAGCTCCTCTGTGCTGCTTTTCCCTTTGAATCATATACTATAAGAGAAAATGAATGAAACATATTAAAAAAGCACACAGCTAAGTTGAAGGGACACAAATGTATGAGATCATGTAGGATTTTTGAAAGGATGACTGAAAAAGAACTCTTTTCAAGCATCTGGTTGCTGTGATAAAAAGCAAGTTCTCCCTGTCCATTTGCTGTGGATATGATCTCATCTCAGGTGGTTTAAGAAATCATCTCTGAAATGTAATTAGGTTAGAAAAATATGCACACTCAAATCTGGAGGTTTTGGAAGCACGGCTTGGATTTCTGGTGAAGTATGGTTGGAAAATGCAGAGGCAATATCACATTCCTTATCTGGTGATGTGGAGGTGTCTTAAGACACAGCAGTGCTGGAAGGGCAGCATGGGATCTGAGCAGCTGTAAGCACCCAGGGACTGCAGCCCTGCTTGCTACCTATCAGGATGTGTTCTTCAGGGACAGCCTTTGGGCTACCTCTCTCAAGTCTCTTCTATCCACACAGCTTGTATTTCTAAATCACTCACAACTTTCCCAAACTCAACTGCAACCAAGAATCATAGTGATATTGACAGGACTTGGCTCAAAGGACAATACCCAACAAAACCAGAGACCTCCAGAGGTGGACCTCTGGTTTTGGCCAGCCAACTCCCATTGCCTTCATTAGGACTTCAGGGTACAAGAACAACTTGTTTTTTTCAAGGCTGAGCACCTTGAAAAGCAAGGTCCTTCAGTTTATGCCTCAAAACATAGAAGGTGCTAACACCAATACTTCCATTGGGGTGGATGACTCCTTTGTAAGCTGGAAGCTGTGCTTGGCTAGCTGGCGATAGCTGCCTATACACATGTGGCAAGAGACAACATACCACTGGGCTTCTTTCAGCAGCTGTTCTTGTCCTCCAAGGTCCCAGCAGAAAAGTGCTACAGAAAATACCCTATCCATCCTCCATTTAGGACTGCATTATTCTAGGATATTAGAAAAGCCTTGGAGATAATGAAGCTAAGAAGAAATATTTTGGATATTAAGATCATAATATGTAGAACTTTGCCCGAGTAGACTTGCCAAGGTGACTGGGCTTTTACCACCAAAATTCAAATGCTGATGGATGCAATCACCTATACAGAAGGATTTTGCAAATTAAAAGCACTGTAGAATGCACAGAAAGAAATTTTGGTTGTGTTTAAAAAACACACAGAAGTAGCATGCTGAGTCTTTTTTCTCTCTGAGTTTGTCTTCTAATACTCATGCTTGCAAGCAATGTAAAGCACAAAGTTGAATGTTGCGTTTTTGCAAGAAAGGTTCTCACAGGCATTGTTCAATAGTCTGCCAGGTATTTCCCATCTGAAAATAATGACAGTTTTCCATAGCTTAGGATATGTATACTTTATATAAATGTCAAATAACCACTCAGCCTTGCCATAATTGGACTTTCTCTACATTAGAAAAAAACCCGTGTGTTGATTTGTAGTCACCTCTGGTAGTGTGACTTGCAGAAAAGAGATATGAAGTACTGGATCCTTAATTTAGCCAAATGTAAAATGTAAGCATAATTGCACTTTAAAGAAATGCAGTTTTCAGCTGCATAAACTGAGATCATCTATGATGACCAGATTCTGTTGCATCTGGAAAAAGATTAATTCTCTGACACCGAACCCTGAATTTCTGTTTTGTTGAACTTACAACTGTTTAAAGATTCTTTCTAGAATAAACTTGAGATTGGCATATGAGTACTGTGGATTACTGTGTAAAGTCCCAGCTGGAGCAAGTCTCTGAATGTATTGTGTAACTGACTCACACAGGAAGAAAAGGAGAACCTGGTAAAATACTTCATTCATTTATAAAATATGAGCTAAATTCTTGTCTCTACCAGTGAGCAGCCCTGAATTCAATACAGTCACACAGGTATAACTGAAAGGAGAATTTGGCCACTTGTAGAAACAATAAACCTAGAAAGATTCTATTTGATTTATTATTTCTTAGCAAGATACAAAGTAAAGAACCACTGGGTGTTTTTATAACTACAGATCTTATTGCCATTGACTTTAAGAACAAAAAATGTAGGAAACAAGAAAAAGAGCAGAGCCTGCCTATAAAAAAACTGAATGAAGGTAGCTGCTTTCCCTTTTTAATAATTTCTGGGATTGCGTCTTAGTCTTTTAACGATATCCACTTGATTAGACAGAAAAAAGATTGGAGGAAAACTATCAACAAAGGACCAAAGCAGTCAAAATTAAAAAGACATTTCTGTCCTCTGTCCTACTTAGAGTCATATGATCCACCAGGTATAAACCAACATAATTCCATTGAGATAAAACGATCTGGACAAGTTTCTTTTAAATGGGCAATACTGTGAAGCATGATACGGCAGTAGCAATAAAGTTCATTACAGTGGTGATTTTTAGATCCCTAATATACAGCCAGTTTGTGATCAGTGAAGTAGTTTAAACAGCGTGTGACTAGGCTGAGGTTTTCTCGGTCAGTATATAAACCCTATGCAAACCATAGTACTTACTAGGAACTGAGACTAAATATCAAGAACTACTGAAGGTGCAAGTCAGCAAGAAAAAAATTAAGTTCTTGTTTTCTCTTCTTTTCAATATACATTTTGATGAGCTCCTTCAAAGGGTGCTACTGCCGAAGAGTGCCCCTCATATGAATCTGTTGTTATGTTTAGCACCATTCAACTGCTAGTGGCTGTGCTCCAGGTCCCAAAGATAATTTTTAAGTTATGAAGTAGCTCGCTTGCTGAATCCCCCCATATGAAGATAGACTCTTTAAATGTTGCTCTCATGTGACAGTCTTATTCAATTAAAATAGGTTCTGAAGTATACATGCACATGCATGCACATGCACACCCCTACACACAATGCTACATACACATATGTGTGTGCAAACACACCCACACACACCCCTCTGCAAGTACTTATACCAGGTATGAATTTGTACAGGATTTTCATCCATGAAAGGGACACTCATGCTGCATCCAGAAAATCTCATTATTTTCCATAGTGATAGTGGCATGGGGTTTCCAAGTATGAGATGATGCCACAGATACTACGGACTACTTGGCATGGGAAAAATTTGGGGGTTCCTTGGTACCAAACAGAAGATATTTCAGGAAATGCACAGAAAGGCAGAAGCACAGTCACAGAACACCCTGTTGTCCATTCAGTTCTTATTTAGCTATTTTAAATCTGATATTAATTTAGCAATTCTTTCAGATATTTTACTTCTCAGTTCACTAGCCAAAATTAACATCCTTGTGAGCCAGTACTCCAGCCATCCCCATGCCTACAGCGAGCATCACCTCATCCAGATGTTCCCTGCCAAGAGCAGGCGTAATACGTGTGGAATAGGGGTACATGTTGTATTTACCTTAATTTAATAATTAGTCTTCTGGATGACAGTGACCACATCTCAAACATTAATAGCCTCTATTGTGTGATCACCAGTATCAATCACAGCTGTTCCATAATGAATCTCATAAAAATATTCAATCAGTGATGGAGAGGGCCTTTGAGATGCACAGAATGAGTTTCAGATGTTTGCAGAGTACTCTGAGGTAGGCTGCAGCTCACACAAGGGAAACTCTACCAGGTGTTTGCAGTTTCATGCCTGCTGCATAAGTAATGTAACCCATAAAAAGGATTTTTTTTTTTCCTCCCTCAGAGAAACTCAGCCAGGGGAAGCAGAACAAATAAGAAGATAAAGAAGCACTTTTGGAAATGGAAATTTTGACCAATAGGGGTGAAATTCACCTTACTATTATAGCATTTGATAGGGAAAGGCTAAAAGAAGTATTTTTTTGTTGGGGAAGACTTGAGGTGTTTTAGAGGTACAAGAATGCATGAATATAGAGTCCGAATGTTGAAAAACGTAATGTGTCCGACTTCGTGACTGAAATATTCAGCCTTTCCCCAAGTTTTGTGGACTATTTTCTCTCCTGTCTTGCAGACAGTGTCTTAAATGTAAATAAATACATCTAAACGTCATCCTGCTGGCCTTGGTGTCTCAAGCTATACATCATATTACTGTTTTCCCCTTAAATGCTTCTCCTTACTGAAATGCAGTGTACAAAACCCTAGATACTTGATCTATACTACTGAGGCAACTGTCTCAGGTTTGAAGACAGCAATAGGGGTGTGTGTTGGTCCTCTATATTACTATAAAGAGGGTAAGTGGCTTTTAAGGCACAGTGGGACAAGGATCCAGAGAGTTTCAGAGTTGGTTTCAATGACATTCCCTTCCAGAAATTTGGACTATATCCACTGAAAGGAAGCCACATTGCAGCCCTATGCTCTGATCTTGTGTTGCAGATTGCTTTCAGGCCATACACCATCACACTTTTCCTTTATACAAGTCTTCTTTTCCCTAAATGTTATTTTTCCCGTGATTATTCCACAGCTCTGACAAGGAATTTTACCCCTTTGCCTCGGTATATTTGTATTAGTGTAGGTGTAGGATCCATTCCATCTGTGCTTACAGACATGACAACCAGTATAACTTACACACCAGTTATCTCATTCCTTCTATCTGCAAAATGAGGCCATCACAGAGCAGGCCTTTCTCATGTGAAAGCTGCCTATGAGTAGTCCCATTACTCAGAAGGGGAAAAAAACCCAAACCAACAAAAACCAGAAGGGTCAAACCTTGAGAGGAAAATCCCATGAAAGAAAACTGTGTTGTTAAATTTTCCATTGGCAAACCAAGACACCTCAAGAACAGCTTTTTGTGGCAAGCTGAAAGTATCTATTTCCAGAGACAGGTGAGGATGTGAAGTTGGAACAGATTAGGAGGAGGGAAAAAAGTTAACCAACGTTTTTTGAGCCTCAAAAGTACTGCTGGGCAGTGGACAGCTCTGTTGCATCCAAATGTGCACATCACAGAGGCTTAGGCAGAGTGGCTGTGGCAGAGTACAGTCGGGGCATCAGTCGGACACACTCCTTTGATTCCCTGCCCAGTTCCAGTGTAGCCTCCAGCCRTCTGAGGCTGAGGGACAGCCTTAATTTGTGGCAGCTGGGCACCGGTCATCGAGGCACCATATGGCAGCTGGGAGAAGCCAAGTCAGGCCATTGCTTTCCCCTGCCCTGGGATACCCTTTGCAGTGGTGGAAGGGAAGCTCTGGCCCCATGGGGATGCCTCCTGAGCCCTGTGTAGCTCCAGCCCCGGGTCCTGCAAGTTATCTTAAGTGGACTGCAAAGGGCTTACTGCTAATCTGCCTCCAAACGTCTGTCCAGGCACATCCTCCAATATCCAGAGTGACTGCAGCCCCACCCTCCTCTGCAGAAATCTCCCCTTGAGCCTGGCTCTASTCAGATCCTCACCACAGTTAACCCAGCCCACAGAGTTAAACACTCTTACAAATTACACCAGAAGTGAGACCTTTGCACCAAGCCTATTGTTTCTGCACCACTGTGGTAGCAGCCACGGGGACACCCTCCTGTGGTGTGCCTTGGGTGACAGCAGCTCTTGGGGGTCACGGCTTGGACGAAGCTCCGCAGATCTGGGAGCTAAATGCTGCAAAGGCGTCTGGTTTCAATAAAACTGGAAACTGGGCCAAGTTTGGTCTGCACAAGTTTCTTCCAGGTACAGCACTGACGTCTTATCTCAGCAGCATCTTAGCTTTTCCATACCCTTGCATTAAAAGTCAAATAATATTTACTGTGCATACACTTACAGCTTATGTGGCAATCTTCTTAAAAGACATTAACGTAATATCTTCATAGATGAGCCAGTAAGAATACGAAAATTATAAATTACAGGGAACAATAAATCACAATATGACACTCTGAACATCCTTTAGGCTCTTTTGTTTGTATTGCGGGATCCAGAGTTGTTTGTTGTTTGTTTGGTTTTTTTAAATCTATATGTAACCTAAGACAACAGCAGTAAAAGAAAAAGGAGAAATGTCCATCCAAATCTCACATGTAAAAACAGGTTTTTCTATATAGTTTAGTCTAAAAAAACAAGTCAGTCTACCTTCCCAAAAGGGCCAGACATAAAAACAACTTCATTTGTGACTTCAGACATATTCAGCAATGTTCTGGATTAGCTTTAATCATTAGGTAATGCAAGATTCAAAAACTATTACCTCTTTCATAAACCCAATTCATAAACCTTCAACTGAATAGCRCATTCATGCATTTCATGGATGCAGAACCCAAGAAATAAGTTTAATAAATACTTGTATTCAATGACTGGATCAGAACATGTGTCTTCTCTTTAGGAGGTTAGGAGGTAGATGCTCAGACTGAACACAAAACTCAGCAGCTGTTTTCATCCATTTCTTGCCTTCCTCCTCAAACGTCATTTGGATCATGATGCACGATGAGCCAAATTAACTTTTTCAAAAATTGTTCAGCTCACTCCTTTTTGGAGTTCACTAATGTTTAAAATCTCATTAATTTTTTTTAACTTTAAATGAGAAAAATATATCAGTTCTATTATGGCTTGCTCTATGATACCCATAGGTTTTGCTGAGTGGAAAGATCCACTGTCAGATATCAGAGAGTCAGTGTGACTTGCAGGCAAAGGGAGAAACCCCTTAGCTCATCAGGTTTACACTTGCACTTTTGGTCTCAATAAAGCAGGTAGCTCCCCCTCAGAAGACCTTGCTGCCCCCTGGGAGGTTTCCCTCGCAGTGTTTGCCCTGTTACTGCCCCACAGAGCAATGGCCAGGGCTCCTTACAGGCAGGGAAAGTTTTCCTGTTAGCTTCAAGATCTTCTGGTGCGGACCTTTGCTTTCACAGAGCCCAGCGATCATTTTGGGTAAGATACGTGACAATGTGGAATAGAAAATATATTTGGTGCCAAAGATATTATGACACTGAAAAGCAGCTGAGTCCTTTCCTTTACTAGTTGTCAGTCAGTCCATAACTTGCGGTCTGAAGTTGCAAGGGCAGCTGCTAAGTCTGTAGCTGCAGTGACACGAAACTTTGGGTATTACTCAGCACTGAGAGCTACAGGAACAAAAGCCGATAGCAACGGTGTGCACCATACTCAGCTCTAAAAACTGCCACAGTAATTAACCCTTGYTTCTCTCCTTTCTCCTGGCTAGAGCCACAAACCCATTAGAATTAGGCATGGGGTTACCAGGCCCCCGTCTCACTCCCCACCCCTCCCCAAGTGGACAGGGAGAGGCTGTGACCATCCAGCACTGGGAAAGAGGTGGTGGGATCAGGGAAAAAAGTTCTGGAAGCAAAACAATGTGGGGCAAGGATGGGCTTGCCTTGGTAGTACAATGAAAGACTTACCGTGTATTACTGTAATGAGATTTTGTTGACAGATTAGTTTGGTGCTGTTGAACCTCAGGCACTCTCTGCCTCTCTGTGTCTCCCCTGCTTTTTATTGTATTCCTTCTCGAGGTTTCCCTTTTCGGGAGTGGGGGGAGGATGGGGCAGAGGTGCAGAGGAAGGCAGTCTGTCACATCCACCCTTTGTCAGCAGGAATGTCATCAGAGGACAATTTGGGGGCAGGAACCTGAGGATCTGGCAGGACTGAGCTGCAGTGATCAGTCGTGCACAGGGTACACCGAGATCATAACAAAAAAGTCACCCAGGTCCTCTTCAGTACCAGCGCTAGGACAGATAAAGCGAAGGGCAGTTGTTCTTTGTGAAGAACTTGCCGACTTAGACCAGCCAATACGCCATCCACCAGGAAGAATATACCCCATGCAAAGGGTCAGATGCCGCTGTGATTTGTATCAGTGCAAACTAGAGCCGTGTAATGGCAAACAAACGGCAGTACTTTGAATTTGTAGTGGTGGACCTTAGGTCAGGATGAGACCCACAGGTCTGAAAAAGGTAGAAAGGGAAAAATATGCACAGAGCAGTACGTGACGGCAGAGTGGAGTGTTTCTAAACAAAAAGAGATAATGAGAGGATATACTGCACCAGGATAATGTATCAGCAACTTTGGAAATACGAAAGTGGAAATGGTTAAATTATTTTAGTGCTCTTTCTGGTCTGTTTGAGTATCATGAATATTATAATCAAGAGATTGATAATTTGGATATCTTAGCAGAACAGAAATACACAGTCCCCAAAAAGTGTTAGATTGTATCAGCGTGGAAATCCCACTAACGGGAAATTTCAAAGATCTCCAGACAGATCCTTAACTGCTTCTGTGGCAGTTATGGTGCTCCCTTCTTCAAGATTACGTTTTGTTATTTAATTTTTAAAAAATATCTCTGCCAATAATTAACAAAGATTTGTATCTGAGAAAACAATCATCTCATTTGCCTGTTAGGTAGGAGGAGATCAAAACTTTGCACAGTGACAGTCCCAGGGGACAAAGGGTGGCGGCTCCACCGCTCCACCGTGTCTCATCAAGCTAATTCACAGTGTCACTGGCAGCAGGAACCCACAGGTGCTAAATACAACCTCTTCTGGGCGCTTTGTGACTGAGCCTGTCCTCGACAGATTTTCCTGAACAACTTTGCCGAGGAAGGGAGTTTACGAACAGAGTCTTCAAAATGACTGCTGTTTAACTAAACCAAATAATTAATAAAACAGCCCACTCACTGATCAAAATGACTACAAGCAAAGAAACCGTTAGGCTCCCTGTATGTCTTATGCTAGGGAACTTACTACTCTGCCAGAGGTGGATTTCTTATTGTTGCTGTGAAAGGTAGCAGATATGGGAAGATTTTCAGAAGTTCATCCGTAAGCGTAATAATTATACCGCTACTGAGAAAGAATATAGTGAGGGGGGAAAAAAAGCCAAGTCCTCAAAATAGACATTTTTTCCAAGCCACAAATGGCAGCTCAGCTTTCCTTTTAATAAGCATTCTGAGTTGAATTGCCAATGCTGTTGCATTTGCATTGTTGCAAATTTCTTCCAAATTTCTTCTGCAAATTTTATTCAATTTTTAGTCTACCAAAATCATATTCACCTCAGTTGGAGTTTTATTGGCATTGGAAGTGAATGAAAAACCTGAGCAAGGACTTTGGAATGTGGTTGAGATATTATGTGTCTTTGCATGTGTGTTTATTCATTTTTAAACATTATTATTTATACCCTCTGGAAGCAAGAGAAAAAAAAAGAGGGGATGTACTATAGGTTAGTTTAACAAAACAACAATGATTTGCATTGCTGCTGACAACTATCTTCACTCTCCAGCGCTGAGAAGTGCCAGATGGCAAATTTGGAACAGTTAGCAGCAGAAAATGCGACCATCCCAGGTTCAGGGATTCTCTGAAAGGAGGATTTGGAAACTGGAACGCCACATAAGGATACAATCCAGAAGCAGATCTCACTTTTATTGAAGAGGTGGCTGCGGGTAGCGTGCAATGCATTAAAAGTGCTTTAAGGTCTCTGTTCTATTATTTGTCTCCATTCAGCTTCTGAAAAGAAGGAGGAAAAATCTCTTCTGAATGCATACATATAGGGGATTTTGAAGACGACACTGACAACACAGAAGTCAGCTTAATAAATAGGAACACCYATCACTGCAAGAAGGAACCTGGAGCAGAGTTCAAATTCAATGTTTTTGGGAAAGACTCAGTGAGTATATTGGTTATATATGCTGCCAAAACAAGCATTTTCCGCTGACTGATGCTACCTGGTGGGATTTTACACCTACACATTTGAACGGGAAGGAGTGGTCACACATCTGGCCAGCTGGAGCGGGGTTAGAGTGACCAGCTGGGACAGCTACATCAGGGAGGCAACATACGAGCCTGGCCTGGGAGTCAGATCCTTGTTTCTATSTCTTTTCTTAACAGATTCAACATTGATCGAAGACAAAAGCAATGGTGTGTGGTATTCATGTCCCACARCTTTGGATATCTAGCTAGTTACCCGGGAGCCCTCTATTCCCCCTGACACTGAGAGGCAGACGTGAACTGGGTGAGTCACTCCATCTTAAGATGCGTGTCTAAGACACACTGCATAAATCCCACCTTTTAGGGTATGTGTTTTTCTTGACTACACTGAGTGCCTGAACACCTAGCCTTTAGGTGAGATTTGAGAGCCTAAACAGACACATCACATCATCGCAGGCACCCTAGGGTGTCCCACCTGGTCTCTTACTGCCTCCCCAAAAGGGCCTAAGTCTCTTGCAGATCATCAGCTCGGGCTCTGTCTTTTAAAGGAGGATTTTCATTACATTTGCCAGTACTGTCCAAATGTCCTGAATACCTCTGGGCACATCTACAGTGGTGCCAGGCACATGAATTGCTCCACTAGTGGGGGAGCAATTACCAGGTAAAACCAAATCCATTTTGTGTAATCAAAAAAATTTTGCATTAGAAGAAAGACAGTAAGACACAACCTATCAGAGCAAAGGTCCATTGAACACACTATGCCTTCTCCAACTGTGGTAGTTAAATGGATGCTTAAAGAAGAGAAAGAACAAGACAGGCATATATGAAACTTTCCATTAGTAATCTCCCATTTTCCAACTATTTTCAGTTTGGGACTTCTTGATTAAGATGTGGTGCCTATGTATTTAATAATCCTCACTGGGTTTCTCTTCCAAGAACACGTTCAGTCTGCCCTTGAACTCAAACTGACTTTTACCAAAAACAGAAGCAAAAAAAGACAAACATCCTGCCTTCCCCAACCACCTAGCAGTACAGAAATGTATCCAAAAATAGAGAAAGTCCTCAAAGACTATGCGATCATTGCTAGCTTGGTAAAAGATAAACAGAGTGACAGAGCAGAAATAATTTCAAAATATTTTCTGCTAAAAATGGTGTTGGGACAGGTTACAGGTAAGGCTTGTAAACATCCACTGATTCTCAAGTGATCCCATGAAGGCCTAAGACTATACTAGTACTTGGTCTGGAAAATATTGGCCTTTTTTCAAGTTCTGAAGAACTATAAGGAATTACATCAAGATTTTTTTTATCCATGTTAAGCAATGAAAAGAGGTTATTGCACTATAGATGGAAAATCAGATTCCTTAAACATCCTGTATGCCTCCTTGCTAATCCTTCAGTAGAAAACACACCTTCAAAGTAATTTTTCATTATCRGTCTTTACAGTAGTACATTCTGCTTCTCTTCATTTCTCCTGTTGATCCCAAATTTAAAATGCATTCTTCCAAACCTCATCCATGACTATWAATTTTACAATTGTATTTATACCTCCTTATTGTTTCATAGGTTCATCTATTAAATAAATTTAGATTTTAAAATATCGGGGGAAAATATCTTTTGTAGAACACAAATATTTATTTGTAAAAACAGAAATGTAAATGCTGAGATAGGCAATGATGTTGATATGGAAATCCCACACAGCAAGTACATTTGAATGAAGGGCAGGAGAACATCTCAGTAGCATAAGGCAAAATCTATTATAGGAATGGTGATTATTTCAAAACCACGTGTAATAAACTCAGGAAATTCATAGTGAATATGGGAACAGGCTATAGAAAAGTGCAGAGGTAGAGAAATCAAACAACCTGACAATGATCTCAGGGGACAATGATTTTGCCTCTTTTTTCCCTCTTTTTGATGTCACCGAAGGGCAGAATTCAAATTGTCAGGGATGTAAATAATTACAAGAGAAGATGGTAAATTAATTACTTGGACAGAAAAAGTAACATTGGAGTCCTGCTAAGGAACTGATATTTAGCTATTACCTTATGATATAGTTGAAGATACAAGAGGCCTAGAGTAAATTGCAGCACCTCTCCGGAGGCTGTTGTTCATAATATCAGAAACTTTATTTCAAATGTTATCTGGCCAGACATTGAGGTCACTAACAGTTGTGCAAAGCCAAAATAACTCCTCTGGCACGTCTACATGTACTCGTTGAACTCCAGGGGTGTAACAAAGTCAGACATGTGCCCGGGGACCTTCCACAGGACCAGGTTTTGGGTCTCTGGTGCCGAGGACATCAGAGGATACTGAACAGAAAAGCAGTAGGATCTGGAAGACTTTGGTAGATGTTTTCATAAGTTTACTGAGTTCAGGAGTGGTCTCTGAGGAAAAAGGATGACTAATACATAATGCCATAACTTTAAAAGTGAACCTATAGAGACATAGTAGGAAACTACACACTAGTCAGTTTGACATGAGTTGTGAGCAAAAGCCTTTGAAACTCTTTTAAGAGTCAAAAGGGAGAACATTTGGAAAAGCACAGATTAACTGAAAATAGCCAGCATGGCTTCAGGAAGGGGAGGTCACCATGGCTCACTAGCAGAGGGGAATTCTTTGCGGATGTTACTGCTGGGCTAGGCAAGGAGCTACGGCGCACCATTGCCAGGGCTGGGCGTTTCTCAAAGCAATCTGACAAGCTCCACAGCAGTAATTAATGGGCAAGGCGCGGAGTTTATGGAATTGGAGGAGACTTGGTACATTCGGACTGCATATGGGCTAAAGGAGAGACAAAAGATGACCTAAAATGGAAAATTTTAAACATGAAAAGTAAAACAGGGCTACAAAGCACTGCAGGAACTTGAGCTGGCTTGAATAAGTTTTAAAAAAAAAGAAAAAAACACAAAAATGAGAGAGGAAGGCTTGTTATTGATTCAGCAGACGGTGACCGAGATCATCACATCACTTTCTTTACAACACTCTGCAGTGATATGGGATAGCACCACGTTGCCAAGGATTTCAAAGTCGCTGGCAAATAATAAGCCCCTCAATGCACTGTAAGTTAGGTAAGGATTGCTATAGCCTTTTCATACAAGAGGGAAAACAGAAGCACCACAATATTAATGGCTTGCCCAAGCTCACACCTCCTACTTCAGCTGTCTGGCATGTCAGCAGTGCTCACAGGAGAAAGGCAAAACCTGGGAGTAGGATCCTGGCAGGTAAGTAAAAGGGAAAACATTTTTTCAGTACCTTGTTTTAAAATAAACATGCTTCAAATTTGGGGGGCAGATCTTCTGAGATGAGGGAATGATGCTGATTGATTCTCCCTGGGGATTTGTCCATTGAAGCCTACCCTCTGCCCTCCCTGGCGAGGTCTGATGAGGTCCCCAGTGCTGGGAGCTCTCAGGCACCCGAGGGAGATTCGAGGTGACTTCTTCCAGGGTCACCCTCGCAGCAAGATGATTTTCAGAAATCACCACGCTTCATCTCCTGGTACAAATATATCATATTCACCCGAGGTTTCAAAGATGCAGATGGAAATAATGCCACAGTGCAATTGCACCTCACCTAATTGCCAGTCAGGAAACTCAATGGAAAGCCGCTCACGCCGCACAAAAATGTCCTGGAAGAAGGCCCACAAACACGTATTGCTGCTATCACTGTATTGCTGACAGCACTAATAATAAAAACMCTTTTTGTTTTATTAGTAACCTTCTGCTGTCACCGAATGCCATGATTCCCAGCTGCTGCCGCATGGACCCTGGCTCTGGGAGCCATGCTGGCGGGTAGGTGCAGGAGGGAGGCTGCAAGCCTGCCAGTGGGGTTTTTTTGCAGAAAAGTCTGGGTGCCTAAAGCCCAGATCTGTCCCCTGGGAAAGACCGTGATCCTGGAGCACCGTCCAAACGCCATGAGACCAAGAGGCTCTGTCCCGGGCACAGAGATGCTGGGGCCGCTCAGCCTCCTGTGCTATGTTAAACCTCCCCTCGAAGTAATGAATCACAGAGCCATGTATTTTGCTGTGCAACCTTTTCCAGGCTTCTCCTGCTGTTGACGGGAACTATAAAGGCCAGGACTTTCCTCTGACTGCCTGTGGGTTTCAAGGCCTCTTCTTCTTTTCCTTTTCTGGTGCTTCTTTGCCCTGTCTTACATATTCTAATTAGCTTTCCTGGAGGAGTTTTACAAGACGAAGATAAGAAGAAGCTTATCCTAGGCAGTTGTTTGTCTTCACATTTTCCCTTCGAAAAAAAGAAAAGGACTTTCAAGGACTGAGTTTCCTATCTGAACCGTTACTTGAGGGGCTAGAGGACAGAAATGCTCTGGGCGGTCAAACAGGGAACTTTAAAAGGAATTCATCTGAAATGCAATAAAACAAATATTTGCAGGGATTTTTGAGGAATTCCAGCCTCCCCACTCCTCCCTTTTTATTAGCTTCACCAGTGCTTGATGAGGTGGCTACATTCTCCAAGTGACTGACAAAAGCCACTTTATACCATTATTTAAGAAGCAACTTATGTGGCTGCACGACTGTGTTACCCCACCAGAGAGGAGCTTTTTGAGCCATGCCTTGAGCTGACATTTCCTTTTCCCAATCTCACTTTTTTGGGAAGAGAAATATTTGCTTTCCTTCAACAACTAGCTTTTGGAGTCAGCCGAGTGTAGCTGGGAGACAGCACGATAAATATTGTTAAGCCACAGGGTAATTTTTTAACAAAAGATTGGGACCTGGGTCTCTCCTTTGACAGATATCCTGGAACTTATTAGTTCTCTATCCTGTGAGTTTGATTTCATAGTCTACAGCTTGGTCCACAAATTGCCAAAACCGAACTCGGCTTCCCCTCGTACATTCACCGCAGTCCCGGTTCTAGTGTCACGACGGAGGCCAAGTTTGCACACCTTACTGAAGTGGCTTTTTTGCTTAGGAAAAACTGTGGAACTCCCTCCCACAGCATGCTGTAGGGCTTAAAATATCAAAGGGCTTTAAAGTACAATTAAAAAAATTAATGGAAGTCCACAAGGGGCCATTAAACAGGAAGAGACAGACATAACCTCTAGTTCAAAAAGTGCCTAGGCTGCAGACTGCCAGAAAGGAGGTAGAAATATTGGGCAAGTATCACTGCAAGATAGCCCTGTTTTTATGTGAAGATATCCTTTTTGGTGAAGCAATGACGCGGTGTCCACTAAAGAGCTAAGTAGCCTAGCAGATGTTGAATGCAAAGTTGAGCCCCATGAGGAGGAAGCCATTTTTCACAACACTGAGCTACAGCACATATATTTTATTCTGCACATGTCCTGTTGTCGTCTCTTTTTTTCTGAGTTTTGTTTTGATATGTGCAACTGGTGTTCAGCTTATAGAAATCACCCCAAGAACAAGAGAAAAAGCAGGCATGGGAACAGACAAGAGGACTACAGCATCTGCCAAGGAGGTGTCTAGGTGCAGGGCTGCAAATCCAGAGAAGGTTTCTGTACGAGGAGGAATGGGAGATCTAGGAGATTTTACAATGGATTAGGGCTTGGATGGCAGAGAATTTGGAGGTTTGAGGATGGGGTTTGGAAGAGTTGGAGTTGGTGAAAAGAAAGGAGGATATTTGGTTGTTGGGTGGGAGGATAATGAAGGAATGATCTGTCCACATGGGCATTTCTAATCACGGTTATCTTTCTGAAGGGAAGAGAACGAAGTTTCCTTCTTCCCATCTTCTCTTTCTCACACACAAACGCACAGAAACAAATGCATATGCCCCTGACTGTCCAGTACCTACTCCCCATCTCATTTTTACTACTGGGAACACAGTATCAGATTTTTATTCTATTGGTAGAGTTTGGGAAAGTAAGAATGTCTTCATTTCCAGTAGTGATCTTGACACACTTCAAATCCAATCAGAGGCTATGTTCTGGGCATCACGTCCCAGAAGATAACCAATGAATCTGGACTGTATTGTGTCTCCTGGGAGACAGACTTGCAGCAGTTTTGGGGTAAGTAGCAAGAAGAACATAGTTCTTCAAAGACATCACAGCAGAAGATACTTGCCTAACACATGGCTGACCAGAATAATTACATATGTCCAAAGAACTAGAAGAGCATAGATAAACCGGGTGCCAGAATACACAGGTAAACACTATTTCAGTATAAATAATAATAAGCAGAGTAYTTTCTCAGCATTATTATGGATTTTGTAAAAGTTGCACATGGTTATATAAAGGAAAACCCCTCTAACTTTAGGAAAGTTCTATGAAAAGTACTACATATTTACTGGGATTGCTTTTTCACATGTCCTTCCTTAAAGGAGAGGAAATTATTATAATATTTTTGTAGCTCAGGAAAAAACATGGAGTATATACTTCAAGATATTTACTATGAATTTAAGGTCACCATCAAATTTCATTACATACAATCTCTCTMTATATATATTTATATATATTTTGCTTGTCCTTGTAGTATATGCATGTCTACCAAGTCTACAGCAAAATAGAACCCAAATGCCTTGAAACATAAGAAAAAGCCAGTCCTGGTTCCGGCTGGGACAGAGTTAACTTTCTTCCCAGTAGCTGGGGAGGGTGTGCTGTGTTTTGGGTTTGGTGTAATAGGAGCGTTGATGGCCCATCGATGTTTTGTGTGCTGCTGGGTGGTGCTTGCACCGGGCACTTTTCGGCCTCCCATGCCCTGCCAGGTGCAGGGGAAGCTGGCGGGGGGAGCATAGCCGGGGCGGTTGACCCAGCTGGCCAATGCGGTATTCCATACCATGCGACGTCTTGCTCAGTATAAAAACTAAGGGTGCGGGGGGGGCCCTTGGTCCCGGGCTCTCGTTCAGTTCGGCGGGTGGTGAGCAATTGCATTGTGCATCGCCTGCTTTGTATATTGTTGTTGTTGTTGTTATCACTGTTACTATTACTATTCTACTTTGTTTTATTTCAATTATTAAACTGTTTTTATCTCAACCCACGAGTTTTCCTACTCGTGCCCTCCCGATTCTCTCCCCCATCCCACCGGAGCRGGGGGGTGAGYGAGCSGCTGYGTGGTGKTTAGGTGYTGCCAGGGTTAAACCACGACAGTCCTTTTTGGCACCCAACGTGGGGCTCGAAGGGTTTGAGATAACAACAAACTAGAGCATATTAAGGAATTTATATCTGTTAACAGTCGTTGGCCACAATATTAGTTTATCTGACCTGCATCATGCTCTTGTTTTTGCTGTACATGTTAAAGATTGGTGTTGGTTTCTGCAGTCTGCTGTGCTCTGCAGTGATTAGTGATGTTTTGCCGGGGAGATTTGTTATTAAAACGCTGGCATTGGGCATTATTTGGTATCTGGGTGTTGTACTGAAGCCGTTACTGTATTTTGGGTACCACCTCTTGGAGACAATTAGTAATTATACTTCTTCCTCTGAGGAGCTTTTTAAGGAGGAAATACAGAATGGCACCATTCTCTATGTTTTCTCCTTTGTTACAACAACTTGTCAGTACCTCGAACATCCCTGGGTAGTTAAGATACACCTATTGGTATTGCTTGGGAATATTGTTTTGGTTTTGTCTAAGGTTAATAAGCAATTTAAGAATATCATGCAGAGATCTGCCCCAAGGCTGGATAGTTATGAGTGGCAGGGTGTGTGGGATAGCCTGGGCAAATGCCTAGGACGGTGGGCACCCCCAGTGTTTTGGAACTTCACCCCCGAACAAGTGCAAAATCCTGAAAAATTAGTAGAATATTTGGAAAAAGTATGCTGTCACCCTGGCAATTCTAGGGAGACACAGATCACTGCAATGTGCTGGGGCCTGGCCCATGCCTACCGAGCCCTGTTTAACACTATTCAGAACCCTCAAGGGGAACAAAGGGTCTCTGGATCTGACGACAAAACAACGGGCCCTGCAGCTACCCCACCCACCGCGGCACGCACTCCACCCCCTGCAACAGAGAACCAACCTGTGCCGGTATCAGTTGTCCCTGTACAAAAAAGAAAGTACACAAGAAAGTCAGCTCGCTTAGTAAGGGATGAAGATGAACCAGGGCCATCATGAGAACAGGAGGAGGAAGAGGCAGAACCCGTAAATGAGTTGGTAACCACCCGATCCCTATACCTGAGTGAGCTGCGAGATATGCGAAAAGATTTCAGCCATCGTCCAGGTGAGCACATTGTCACCTGGCTGCTCCGAWGCTGGGATAATGGGGCCAGTGGCCTGGAACTAGAGGGTAGGTAGGGAAGCCAAGCAGCTGGGATCCCTGTCTAGGGAAGGGGACATTGACAAAGCAATTGGGCAAGGGGCACGAGTCCTCAGTCTCTGGAGGTGACTCCTGTCAGGCATGAAGGAAAGGTATCCCTTCAAGGAAGATGTTATATGTCACCCAGGCAAGTGGACCACCATGGAGAGAGGTATCCAGTACCTGAGGGAATTAGCCATGCTGGAGGTGGTTTATGATGACCTGAACAACGAGCAGTTACCCAAAGATCCAGATGAAGTCAAATGCACCCGACCCATGTGGCGGAAGTTTGTACGGAGCGCACCAGCATCGCATGCCAACTCATTGGCAGTAATGGCCTGGAAAGATGGAGAGGAACAAACGGTGGATGAACTGGCTGGCCAACTCTGGCAATACGAAGAAAGTCTCTCCTCCTCCCTACGGGCCTGTGTCTCTGCTGTGGAGAAACTGTCTTGGGAGGTCCAGCAACTCAAAGAGGATATATCCTGCTCCCCACCTGCACGGGCCAGTATCTCAGCCATTAGGAGTAAGCGTCCCTCTGCTCAAGAGAGAAGAAATCGTGGATACACACCCTGGGGCAACCTGTGGTTTTACCTGCGTGACCGCGGAGAAGACATGAGGAAGTGGGATGGGAAACCTACCTCGACCCTAGAGGCAAAGGTACGTGAATTGCAAGGAAAAACAATCACAAAAGGGGGTYCTTCCAGGAAAACTGCTGCTCCAGTCTCCAGTGAGCAGTTTCCCAGACAGCGCAGAAGGGCTGATTCCACTTCCGATCTTAATAAAGGGTCTCCCGATTCATACTTATAAGAAGAAGTGGATAGCGAATACGATGACCAGGATTAGAGGGGCCCTGCCTCCAGCCAGGTGGAGGAAAGGGACAAC
>JAYKAV010002906.1:701940-726716 GCA_035582835.1 Phoebastria nigripes | reverse complement strand
GTGCTGGGGCCTGGCCCATGCCTACCGAGCCCTGTTCAACACTATTCAGAACCCTCAAGGGGAAAAGAAGGTCTCCGGATCTGATGACAAAACAACRGGCACTGCAGCCGCTCCAACCCAGGCAACAGGCACTGCAGCTGCTCCAACCCCCGCGACAGCCACTGCGGCTGCTCCAACCCCCGCGATGGGCACTGCAACTAAACCAGAGGACCAACTTGTGATGGTATCAGTTGCCCCTATACATAAGAAGAAATCTTGGAAGCGGAAGTCAGCTCGTTTAGAAAGGGATGATGGAAAAGCAGGGCCATCACGAGGAGGGGAGGAGGAAGAGGAAGAACTCGTAAATGAGACAGAAACCACCCGATCCCTATCCCTGAGTGAGCTGCGAGATATGCGAAAAGATTTCAGCCGTCGTCCAGGCGAGCATATTGTCACCTGGCTGCTCCGATGCTGGGATAACAGGGCCAGTAGCCTGGAATTAGAGGGTAGGGAAGCCAAACAGCTGGGATCTCTTTCTAGGGAAGGGGGCATTGACAAAGCGATTGGAAAAGGGGCACAWGTCCTCAGCCTCTGGAGGCGACTCCTGTCRGGCGTGAAGGAAAGGTATCCCTTCAAGGAAGATGTTATATATCGCCTAGGCAAAWGGACCACCATGGAGAGAGGTATCCAGTACCTGAGGGAATTAGGTGTGCTGGAGGTGGTTTATAGTGACCTGGATGACGAGCGAGCATCCAAAGATCCAGATGAAGTCCAGTGTACGCGACCCATGTGGCGGAAGTTGGTACGGAGCGCACCAGCGTCATATGCCAACTCATTGGCAATACTGTCCTGGAAAGAGGAAGAAGCACCAACGGTGGATGAMGCAGTTGGCAAACTCCGGGAATACGAAGAAAGTATCTCTTCCTCCCTTGTCTCGGCTGTGCAGAAAGTGTCCCGGGAGTTCCAGCAATTCAAAGAGGGTATGTCCTACTCTCCACCTGTACGGACCACTATCATCTTGGCTATTAGGAGTCAGCGTTCTTCTGCTCAAGAGAGAGGATATAGAAGGTACACACCACGGGGCACCCTGTGGTTTTACCTGCGTGACCACGGAGAAGACATGAGGAAGTGGGATGGGAAACCTATACACAGGATCAATAACATTGCCTAATATGAAGCTTGTTGACTCTCGTGATAAGATTCTGGTTTATAGCCATGCTGTTCRTACAAGTTATACCTTGTCAGACTTTGTAACTGGTTTGAGGTGGGTTTTTTTTTTCATTTTTTTGCCTCTCTCCATATATGTAAATAAATAGCACATTTCTGTATAATAAAAAAGAAAGGAAAAGTTTATTAGAGAATGACAACTTTCCCTGTGGTTATGAATAACAGATTGTAAATTTACTTAAAGAAATAGTTTAGGACAAGGACACTGTTTTTTAAGAGAGAGGGAGACTAGCCGTAACAACTAGAACGGGCTGCACCATGAGAAAGGGAATAGGAGAAGGCAACTATAAGAACCTCAAAAACGTATAGAATAAGGAAGTAACTGCAAGTATGATGGTGAATTTGGCAAAAGATTGGGAAAAGTGAAAGAGTTTAGCTGAGACTGGTTATTGAGCATGGCGACTGAGATTTCTGGAAACACTTGGGAAGACCAAGGCAATTTACAAAAGAATAAAATATTAAGGAGGAGGCAGGGTGGGGAAGAAACACATTGGCAAGGCTATTAGAAACTAAGAAACTTTGAGCAAGAGGCAAAATAATCAAGTTTAGAGGAAATGGAAAGATGAATTTGTGTCCATCGGAATATATTTTCTTCTAAAACATGGAAAGGAACCCCAAAGCCCTGAATCACACCATTCCTCTCTAGGTATCAGCAACAGGTATCTGTGAAACCTCTTTCAAAACAAACAAACTATTGATGAGAAAGGCTAGTGTCAATCTTTTTTTCAAACGATGGAACTTCATTCTTCTTTTTAAATTTTGAGAAAGTAATGTATTTCAAAATTAAATTTGTAAAGTTTAGGGTGCTCAAGGAATGCTGAGCACCCTAAACTTTTTCATTTRATGAGGAATGATTAGCCTATATCCTGAGTGACTGATAGAGCATTACACCCCAATTTTATTTTTTTTAATTCTTGTAGTATTTCTCTACCTAAATTGAAAGTTGTATGAGATAGTATGTGAAGCAGAAGAGCTACAATAGTATTGCAAATAAGGTCAGTGAAGAAATACATGATGTTCCTAAAAGAATGGATGTGCCTCAAACATCCTTTATTTATGGACTTCGGATAAAATATTTTTCTAAATGAAAGGAGCTGTGTTCTAAAAACTGGTTTCTAAATCACTCAGAAACCCTGCTAATAAGAAGTCTAGTATCACTGATAAGGCTATTAACCAACTGCCTCAGTATACCACAATTCCTACAAACATACTCTTACAAAAACTGAAAAATGCTCTTGACTTGGCTCCAACTTTTATATAACAGTAATCTATATACATGGTAGTAAAGATCATTTAAATCAGTATAGCATAAAGTACTTTTAGTGAAATTAGCAGTAATCTCCCAAAACTAAAAGCCTGATTCTTTGGGGATGAAGTACAAATGCTCCAATTCTGATGATCACTCTTTTAGATACCGTATAAATTCCTGCAAGAATCAAGTTCAACTGTTTTTGTTTTATAACTGATAAAATTTTGCTCAGCTAACAGAAAGGTTTTGGAGAAGAGCATGGAACAATGGATATTATCACTGCTATGCAACAAACACAACAGAAATGTAGACAAAAACCCCTGGGTCACAACTTTGCCTTTACTGATATAACAAAGGCATTTAATACAACGGGCTGTGAAGGCTTGTGCACAACGTCGAGATTGTTTTTTTTGGTGAAGCTACTAAAACCATTAGCTTATTTCATAAAAAGATGATGTGAAGAGACCTATGGATGTCTCCCTTTTTTCTTCTGTGGATTTCATTAGAGTATGGTATGAAAGCAAGGAAAGGTTACTCTTGAAAAGATTTTGGGAGTGGGAAACAGATTGTAATGTTTTACTGTTATTTCATAATGAAAGGAGAGATTTCTGGAAGCATGATTTTCCCTTCAACTGCAATACTATGTTCTAGGGAGACTGGTTCATTTTTCTCTCAGAAAGCAGTAGGAAGATTATGGGAAGAAAACAATTCTGCTTTTTAAATTCCCCAGCATGAGGGATTTGGGGGAAAGTTCAGCAGCAGAAGAAATATTAGAAGTTGGCACTCATAGCTTAAGCAGTTTAGCATACATAACATTGCCCCTGCAAAGGTACAGGAAGTGCTGCCAATTTATATAGCAGAGATATATGAGATAACTGAGATTATTGATCTCCTTCATAAAAGGCTAAAAGCKAGATTAAAATGTTTGTGTAAGAACGATAACTACATTTAAAAGGTTCTTGAAATGCTTTTTCAAAAAAGTCTCAGAAAGCAGACAGTAAGTAAACCAGACAAGATATTTAAGATTCCTTATAATACACATATGAGTAAATATAGCTGTAAATATGACTATTATGTTAATAAGAGTGTATATCAGTTTCAAATCTGTCATGCACTGAGTGGGACAGACATGTACCTTTAATAAATGTTAATGTGAAAACCAGTATTTTTTTATATAACTCATGTTGCTTGCTGAYCACAGCTTTTAGGTTTTATACTCAACACAAATAAAAATGATTCTGCTACAACCATACAATTTATCTCAGAGGCAATATTTCACGTCTGCGAAGTGTTTAAACCCCATTGATTCTTAAAGAACATCTCTGTAATTAACTAAAGATTGTTTATCTTTATTTTACAGAACTGAGGCAGAAAGGAAAAATTATTTGTCCAGGATTTCATAGTTAATCAATAATATTTAATACTTYCAAAAATATATTACTGTTCCTCCCTTACAATTCTAAAATAAATGTACTATACTACCAGTATAATCATCATCAATACCAAACAAAACCATGAAAAAATACTGTTGATATACTAGAATTGAATCTGACAATGTCTTTACATGCATCTTTCTTCACAGAACACAGTAAACTAACCTTGATTAAATAGTTACTCCTGTTGGTATCATCACATGCCCATGTAGCAGCAAAAGTGAAATCTAGAGGGATGATGTCTAAGTAAATAAAAAAATAGTTTCATTTAACACCAAACCCACATACAAAAGCAGAGTCATACATAAAAGCTTTAGCCAGGAAAGGCTAAAACTCAAGACTGCCCTCATTCAACCATGTTTCCTAATCACTGAGTTTCCTTTCTTCTTTTGAACAGATTAAATTCATATTCTTCAATACACAAATACAGAGTTCTGACAGGGGATATGGCAAAGTACTCTTGCATGCAATATCCTATAGCTTGGTGATTAATAATTGCCAAATTATGTATTAATTATTTCCTGTTCATGAAAAATTTTCTTGAAGGTCAGGTCCCACAGAAGAGAGAACGGAATTTCACGTATCACAAAATACATTAGTTTCCCTAGACAAAGGCTTGATCCTGCAGACTTTTGTCATAAATGCCCTTACTCATTTTAGAATCTGGTTAAATTCAAGTGAAACCATTTCCAAGAAACATTTAATCACATGAGCTTTTGTAAAATGTCTGGAAACAGCTTCACAGTAGCAAAGTGGTGACTGACGTCCCAGTGAGGATGAAGGCAAAGTTACTGTGAGGGTCATTCTAATCGTCTAAATAAGCTAGTTCCCTTTTTTTTTTGCAGTGTGTCTCCTTTGGGAAATTTTATTAAAAGGTGAGGTTGACAGATGGCCCTGCCTCACTTCTCCAAGTAACGAATGCTGTTTTATTGACCTTCTTATGACCAATGATTCAGGCTCCGCCTTCTCTAACACAGGAAACAAATGGGATACACTCAAATGAAATTCTTCACAATTTCTGAGCTTCTAAAAGTGTATATTCACACAGGATGCCCTTAGGTTGCTTTTTTAAAAATTGTTGTCTGCAAATTGAATTTACTAATAATTTGCTTCTCTCACAATCCTTTAAGAAATCCCTGAAATGAGAAATAGATGATAAAGCAGAAAAAGAATCATCATGAGGCACGGAAAATATCACTATATCACAGGTTCCTAGAGTTATAAAAGAGAAAGACAGAAAAAATAATCTTCTTTATAGTCCTCAGATTTGCCAAAGGAAAAGGCTGAAGAGAATTCTCCTACAATAAAGATGCAAGAAAGCTCCTTAGTCCTTTTGCTTGATATGTAACAACTCTGATTATGGAAACATAGAGAAAGAGACTCTAGATCCATCAAGCAACAGCTCATTGCACAACAGCAAAGGGATTTATTTTCCTGAAACTGCCTGTAAATAATCTACTAACATTAATGAACATTAAATATAATCACTGAGGAGCAAAATACTACCTAAAAAGAACTTTTGTCACAAGACAAGCCCAATTCAGAAACTAATAATTTCAATATATATTGGAACAAAACAATTTCAAGGTAACTTCATCTTTACAGGCAGACTTTCCTGAATGCTACTGATGTAGGTGATGTTTGACTTGATGTTTTGAATTAGACTGCATTTGTCATCAAGGCCATTTGTAATACCATAATCTCAGCCACAAAGAAAGGATTTATCTGGGATCAAGTAGTTTGCTGGTTAAAACTACTTGCTTTTTGTGAGGCTTCATGTATTATTTAAATTACTAGGTCCTATACTTTAAAATTCTGAGATATCTAGTGTATTTATTTCTAACTGCAAAAACGGGCAATGTCAGGTGACCATCTTCAAAAGACTGAAGTAGGTTTTTTTTTTCCTGAAATAAACTTTAATTATTTTTATTTTTCTAAGGTGAGGTAGCAAAGTATTAATTATATTTATCATCCTTTGGCAATTGTTACTGCTAGCAAATGTGTAAGTGCTATTTTGGGAGGGAAAGCAAAGGAGACTAAATAAGCATATGGAAACCCATTTTTCTGAGGATGTATGTGCATGATTTTGCTTATATGCATATGTAGGCAGGACACAACACATTTTGTCTTGAAACTGATGTACAAACTTAAAACCCTTACATTTGCAATATTTGAGATAGTACTTTCCTTTTTCTCTAGTTATGCTTTTGTCATATTTATCATTAGGGAGTAAACAATGTTTCCTTTGAGCCCAATGAAGTATTTTCTGGTTCATCTAAAAATTTGTATTCTTAGCATCTACCTCGACGAATATCTGAAAGCACAGAATTGTTGTCATTCTTCCTCTCTCCAGATGGAAAATTAGCAGTCAAACTTCTAAAATAACAAAAGCAAGCAAAAGCAAATTTTAAATGTCTCTCTAAATCCATCTCAATTCTCAACTTTTATCTTTGAATTCTGTATATTCAAAATTATAGCAGTTTACTGGCATCCATAGGATGTATCTGCATGACAAAGTTAGATTCCTTCCTACAAAAACTCAACAGACACCTTATATTGTGATTGACAAACCTGATAAGTAAAAACTCCGGAAGGTACTTGACATAAACAATTCCGGGGTGGTTTCTGTCACACAGGGCGGAGCATGCAGAAATAACAAGGACCCCGTAGCACACGCCTGCTCTAAGAACAAGAGCACCCAGGCACAGCTACCAGGTGTACTCAGATGCTCGAAATCACTCAAATTAACTGTGGATCAAAGGCACAGCTACAGAATTTTTTTATATTAAATTAGAATTTCTAATGGAAAATCAAATCAAGCAAAAGCAGAACCAACTTCCTCTAAAAGAATAAAAGGTTATAGCAATATTATTAAATTAAAAACACCTAAATAGGCCTAAATACCAGCACATGATCATTCACATTGTTGTTAGCACAGTGCCAGGCACAGTTTTGACCCAAGCCAAATAGCAGTCTCCAAGCTGTCTCTCTGCACATCTCAGGGGTTAATACAGGCCGAGGAACATTCCCAGCAGGTACTTTCAATGTGGTCACCCTGCTTTGGAGACGGAAGAGAGCTTAGCTTTATGGAAGAAGCCATATGGTACCAGCTGGTCTCAAAGCCAGAGAACAGCTTCAGAAACTGTTTTCTGGCACATTTTAATGTACTAATATAGTGGCAATCAGAGGCAATAAGAACTTTGAGGAATTATGAGACAGAAAAGTGCTGGGATCCATTGTTTCCTCTTTGCAAGTCATCCTTAATTAAACAACAAAGACTATTTAATTAAAGCTTTGATGATCTGCACTGTCAATCTTTAACACAGCTTTTAGCCTTGATGTTTGCTACTTCAGATTTTGTTGACTGGTCAGCTTCCTTTCCTTTCAAAGTAAAAGGGATGAAAGAATCTGTAGTGAAATCATGCAAAAGACATGGCTGTCTCTTGTAATCAAGAGCAACTCCATCCTGGATTTTTACATCAAAACAGTCATCTTAAGCTTCACTCAGAAATCAGCTGGAGCACAGAGAAGAGGAATAATGTGATTTCTATAAAACTTCTACTTAATTAACAAATTCACAATAGTTTTCAACACTTAAGAATTTTTCTTAAAGTACGGCATCTCAGCAGACCAGAATATGTTAAGCAAGGCTTGCAAGACTTGAGAAAAGGGATGTGATTTTATAGCTGCAAATATATTTTGCAAATGCCCTGAGCAGTTCCTCCTTGAGGTCTATATTCTCCCTATGTTCACTGAGACAGGACCTGGACACTGCTCTGTGGGAGCTCTGCCTGCAAGACCTTACCTGTCAGCAAAATGGGAAATGACAGCAGCAAACACACTGCCCCTTTGGCAGGTAATGCTGATGCTTTTGATGACCAGGGACATGCCACAGTACTTCTCGGTCAAGTGAGCATATCCATCCAGGCAACTGCAAAAAAACAACTAGACAGCTGGGTAACTCTGCTGTTCTCTGAACCCCTGGACTATGACCGGCAGCAACAGCCTTCAGGAGAAACAGCCAGCTTACAGGTACAATTTGCTTAAAATCTAACCTCTTCTTCCACTTACCTGATTTGAGAAGATTTCATTGAATCCAAGCTGGTTTAGAATTACAATACACTGTGCTATTTTCCTCGTATCCTAATATATCATACATCTYAGTGTGATAATTATGTGTGTTCCCAAAGTATGACCAGTCTAAAAGTGGAATTAACAGTGCTGTTAGTTCAGCAAAACAGTACATGGGAAAAAAAGCATTAAAAGTGTTTCCTCCACTTCTTAATTCATTATTAATATACGTTTTACGCTTTTATTTACCAAAGCTCTGTAAAAGTGAATTACTATTGATATTTGTCATAAATTGATTTCCCCAATAATGATATACTATATCCTGCATGATGAAGAAAAAGCATTCATGACAAGACAAAAGTCATCTAGGAACTAAAGCAAATTGTTTCTTTCATAGAAAACTGCAATATCACACACACAAAACATTCTCAGCTACGTAATTAACTATCTAATTGAAAGTCTCAGTCAAGAAACAAATTCATTTTGCTATGTCTGTGCAAAAGAGAAATGAGTCCACATAAATCATTAAAACATTGTATGATATAGTACTTCTTGGTTCTAGTTGATATTCACCATAAATCAATAGTAGTAATCTTATTCATATACAACCAGTGTGGTTGAATCCAATGAATACAATATTTCAATGTAGGATACACAGGATATTTTATGCAAGTATTTTAAATGAAACAGATCTGTTTCCTTTGCATTCTGTCGAATCCCAGGAAAGACAGATAACTACGATCAGTAAAGTAAGATTATCTCTATCCAATACCGAGAAATTTTCAATACCACTGTCCAGAAGATTAATATCTGGAGATTATTCCAGCAGTATGACAAAACCAAAGTACCAGATGCCAAGCTCTAAATAAGGAGAGCAGCGTGCTTTCTGCATTACTGTGTGCTTCTGTTATTTTTGATTCTTGTGAATGACAAACTTCCACAGATTCATTTAGTTTCATTACATATGTGAACTTTACAAAGCATTTATTAACATGCATATCTGTGTGAACTGCTGTGTACCCTTTTAGTCATTCACAATGTTGCACTCTGTACCATTCAAAAAGTCTGTCCATTTCCTAACCATTTTCAAAAGCAATCCCTCATATTTTGTGTATACAATATATAAGCTATATTTATCTACCAACTGTACAAAGCAGACAGCAAACATATTTGTGTATTTTTTTCTATGACTAAGCTAGCAGATAAGTTTTTTTCTTAATAAAAAAATTCTTTGTCAATTCCTGTGCTCCATCTTAAGTGAAGGTTGTTTATTTAAAGAATATAAAACTAGAAAAATGTATCCTTAGTCTTCATGACATTACTTCCTTTTTAAACTGAATTGGAAATAAATTACAAAAGTGTATGTAAAAAAGAAAAAGATAAAATGGAAATTAGTCACTTTCTCAATAAAATTTTTATCTGGTTTACAAGCTACTAAACCATTTTCACTTGAAATAATACTTCAGTTCACATCAGTGCCTTCAACTTCTGGCACTTAAATCTACCTATGTACCAGAGATACAGAAAGTAGATGATTTGGCTTCTTTTCATCTACATTTTTACTTTCTCCAGAAAAAAGAATTAATATGAATAGGTGCACTTATTTTCTTTATATTAGTGTCTAAATAATTATATAGCTACTGGTTGTCTTTTGAAAGTTGATTGTCTTGTTGTACTGTATTAACACTTACTAGAACAATCTTCAGTCAATAAGTATTTGATTAGAATTGAGCAAAGAGTGTATAAACAATTTTAGGAATACCCTCTTAGGCACTAAAAGGATATTGAAATACTTTACAAAAAGCCATTTTGCAGAACCCCCTCCACAAGGATGTGTTTCATATGGCATCCTAGGCAATCTGTATAAAAGTTAAGAAAATTTGATTTAAAATAAATAAATATGATCATTTAAAAAATTATTCTACATTTACTGACAAATATTACCCAAAGAAATTTTAAAACTACTCTGCACAGAAATATTTATTTTATGAAAACATCTGTGTTTACATTGCTTACTATTTTGAAAGTGTTTTACTGTGTGAGGCATTTAAGCAACAAGGTATTATATATCTTACTAATGAGTAATTGTATACTTGCCTACTTAAYACATGAAGAAGCCCCTTCTGCAGACTTCATCCTCATGAACATATTTTAGTCATGTAAATAAGTCCCACTGAAGGGAGTTCAGATAAATAATGTTTAATATTATAAGAATAGCAAGACAAGGTTTAGAGGGAAGATGGCAGTTTTATTGAAGTATTAAATAACCATTCTGTCACCTTAGAACTACAAAAACTTACCAAACCTATTTAGTACTTACCTAGGGATCTACAGACACTTAGCACAGATAATAAACAGAATATTACTGATATATTGACTGGCCTTCTACTGCCTCTTATGAAACTTTTCAAGTCTTCTATCTCACTGTTTGTCACATCTAGACATCTAGGCCTCTGGCACAAATAGAAAACACAAATACCAAAAACCTTTGGAAATAATATCAATTTCATATCATAATTTGAATATATTGCTGCTAGCATACATCATCTTTAAAATGCCATAATATTTGAATAGTTTTAGACAATGGAAAGTAATCTGAAATCTTTCAGAGTATGAAGCTTAACAAAGTTGTTTCTTACTGTGCTCCAACAGATTAAATCTGCAGGCAGGCAGATGGAAGGATTTGGTTTTTCAAATGCTATTCCTTTTTTTCTTCTAATGATTGCACTGCTATCAAGTTATATTTTTAAAGTTTTTTAAAAATATTAGTTACCAAAATTATTAATCTATAGTGGCATGACTTCTGGCAGAGGGGCCATGTTGCTAATTTTTATTGAAGTCTCAGTGCTCTAAAAAAGGTAAGAACTATGCAAGTATAACCAGACTTCATTTTTGTGAAGCATGGATTTTAATGCATGTAGTCTTATTACTTCTGCTTAAGTTTAAATAAAGCTCTAAATTATCCCTTTGAAGAAAGCAAAACATAAGCACAGATTTAAGTGTTTTGCTGATTCAGCAGCTGTTCAACTGTGCGTAGCTTTCTCTGTTACAATTCTGATAATGATGTCTTCTTGCTCAGCTAAAATAGTTACGGTATTTACTGAATAAACAGTATGTAGAATACTAGTAGTCATCCTGTGTTATTACACATCTCTAGTAATAAGAACTCCTGTACTGTGAAACTACCCTCCTCCTTCTGTTTTCCTTACAAGACTAACACTGTAATTTTTTCAGTCACTGCACCGCAAAAGTGGTTTCACATTGAAGGTTAAGGACTACTCTTTTTCCTCCCAGCATAAAGGAGGATATGACAGCGTATATGCGTCACTTCAAAGAGGGCGAGGTGAAGCAGACAAGGCAAGGGGAGCAGTTTTAYATGTACATCTCCATCCAGATGCAGGCTGTTGACAAGAAGTTGTGAGGGGAAAGTATGACCCTTTGTTCACTCAAATTCTGCTTCAACCTCTAGCTCCATCCAGCCCCTGCTCCAGAAGGACCTAAAATTTCCCAAAGACCAGATAAACAAAATTAGGCATCTACTTGGAAATTCCTGTCATTTCATGTGTTATATTTGTCTATGTAAACAATCCATTAAATAATTATTTAAAAAGAAAAATGGAACTAGGAAACAATGCATGTGTCTCCTGTGGTCAGTATAATAACTACTGCATATATTGTATGAGGTGACAGAACCTGTTTAAACTTTTCCCAGAGAAAGAACATTTACTCACAGGATAGGTGTTTCAGGAAAGCACCTGTTGTGGATACTGCATAAGTGCAACTGTAGTTACTAAAAAGTAAAACTAGATGAGCTTTTCTGGGCTATAGAAATATACTTCATTTACGGAGGTCTACAACAATGGCTAGGTGGCATTTTAGGTGACCACAAATACTGTGATGAAATATTTCAGAAACAACAATCACATTTAAAATCTGTGGCTCAATCCACTCATACACAAGCTGTCATATTAATATGAACGGACAGATGCAGGGGCTTTTTCATGAAGATAACTTTTGTGTAGTTTACAGTTTTCTTAAAAGTAGAACAGTTTGAATATCAAATGTGATTGAAGATACTTGTCATATTTCTCATGTAAGACCTGTCTAGTGCTACGTTTGACATAATTTTATTAAATACTTTGTATATTCAAGAGTAGCATTGAGAAATACTGTAGATTTACATTCTCAACTGTTTACCATTTCACTTAATGGTACTTAATATAATTTTGATGTTATTGAAGGAGGACAAATGTTGCCCTTGAGTAAAATTCAAATCTAGATTACAATCCGTTAAGTTTACAGTAGCAGAAAACAGTAAATACATGCTTTAGTAATGAATTTTATTATACATTCTGTTTGTTTGAAAATGAAAACAGACTAACAAATTATTGAGTTAGCTGAACATCAAGATATTTTTCAGTTGGTTTTTTTTTTTTTTTTTTTCTGAAGGTAGCTGATATTTCATCTGCTATTTTTACTTTAAACTTGCTGGAGATTTAAGGCATAATAGTCAGATATGGGGCCCAATATCACAAAGTTATTTGATATTCAAGCTCCAAACTGCCAAAAAATATCTCCAAAATGAGATAATGAATTGAGAATTGTTATTTATTTCACTTAATGTGGTTTTTGTTACCTTATTTTTGAGCAACTAGGCATTTTTTTTTCCAGCATATATGAGGAATGGCATTTTTCTGTTTTAAAAAATGAGAACTAGTAAGATTCTAACCTATCTATTTGATTCATAGAGTGAAGTCTTTAAAAAAAATACTAGATATCATTCAACTCACAACCCAGCCATAAGATCTGGAGCACTATATCTATAATAGGATTCAAAATATATTCTAATCACAGAGGAAATAATCACCCACTGGGATTCAGCTCTTACCATCAGAAAGAACGCTTTTACAAGAATAGGTTGTACTGAGCCAATTATATCATACAGTATACTTGGCTCACTTTCATATAGATTTTCACATTAAAATAAGCACTAGTTGCAGTGTCTTGATATATGCAGTCATTTGGTACTTCTTCACGGTACGTGCCACAGATTCTCAAGCATCGCATAGGCCTTTCGATTTGCTCGAGGCGCTGGCTTATAGCAAATAACCATAAAAGTAAGAAAGAGAAGTCAGTAATACTTTTATCTCAATATGAAACATGAAAGGTCATGAAATATATATTGTCACCGATGCAAACCAAGAGAATCTCTCTGAACTTGACTTCCAAAAGAAAAGAAGTCCTATGCTGCTTGCTATATTGATGACTAGGAAAAGACAAAATCTATTTAAAATTCATGTCCTGCACAGTCAATCAAGTCATAAGCAATACTCTCTTTTTTTAGGCAGAAAAGGAATTTTAAGGGCATCACTGAACTATGAATTTCATTTTTACTTGTCTTAGATATCCCAGCTGGCTCCAGAATTGAACTATGCAGTACAAAACATATGCATATATATGAACATTCATCTGTCTTATGTGTTACAAATCTGAATCTTTGAGAGACTGAATAAATGGATTCTTTTTCAGCATCTCATTTTCCTTTCCAGCTTGGCTTGTACCACACACTGAATGTTCACTCACTTGTATTACAGCTCATATTTATTAGGCAGTATGATTAATACCTTTTTAAAAATATCAGTATATCAAAAAGAGTTTGAAATGTTTGGGAAAAAAACTTTTTGAAAGGATCACGCGTATTTCTCTCTGACAGTAAAAAAGGAAGACGTGCCTGTTGAATTAAACAGTTTTACCAAAATGAAAGCTGGGTGGTGTTTGGCAGATTGAGTTACAAACCAAACTAATAAGAAGCCTGAACAATAGGCATTCTGTTCCCTTTTCTTAGGTTTCTTCAGTCTAACATGCATAACTTCCACCAGTTAACAAGTCTCTGCGCAGAACAGGTCACTCTGCAGTACACTTGGAACTGGATCCATTTCACCAATCTTTCAAAGAAGTAAAGTTTCTGATTCTAGCCGTGAACCACATCACGTGGCTCTTAAAGCTTCATCATTGTGTTTGGTTTTTCATTTCTCCCTATGTTTGTGAAGGCAAAAACGCATGCCACTTCTCAAGTTCATTCTAAAGGCACCATAATTTGAAGCACGATCCTTGAGTAGGTAAGATGATAACCTGTCCCTTTTATACAACACTCACACTTCTTGTACTACTTCTTGTCCATCTTATCTTGAGCGCTTGTATACTTATAAATGCATATAATGTGTTCATACAAATACATAAATGTCTACGGCATGCATACTTACAGTTAATAGCAAATAGAAAGATATCTGATTCCAAATATGACGTTCAGCCAGATTTGTTTAGCCTTTACTTAGAAGTTACATTTCATTCTGTGATTACAGGGAGAATGTAATCACTGCATCAATGTCATCGGAAACAGAAGAAAGATATAGTGTATAGTGAAGAGTTTACTAAAGAAAAATTAAGAAAAACTTTGATAAACTCATTTAAGATCATAACTTTTAGAAGATATAGTGATGAAACTAGTACTTTAACTAGAGCACTAATTCTGATTATAGTTAAAAGACTGTAACTTCACAGAAATTAGAATAAAATCTGGTTTGAATGGAAGACAATCAGCCCACCATAGATTTGGCTTTCCATTCATTTGTTGCTACCAAAGTACAGCTTAAATATCACACTTTAATCCAATAATGATTTAAATAGAATATGAGATTTAAAAAAGCAAGCCAATAGATATTTAAAGGGAGAACCTCTAGAAATTTGTGTTTAATAAAGTGAGAAAAATAGTTAAATATGCTGAGTTAATATTGACTTATTGAAAGCTTCACCAGCTAAAGTACTATTGCAGTATCAATGTCTTGGTTTATTTTGTATTCCTTATGAAAAAGATAGGGGAATAGGATGGGTTTATGAAAGAAAAAATCAGCAACCTAAAATTTTTATTAAATCATGTTTGAAGAGTTATTTTACTGTAACTACTTTACATCAGCTAAGTCTTTCCTTACATATGGAATGTCTGTCTATGCAACAGGGGGCCAAGTGGAGGGGAGCGCTTTTGCAGCACACTCTCTCCGGTGCTCCTGGGAAGAAGACTCTTCGCAGACCTGAGAAAACAGTTTCATCACCATTATAGGCAGAGATTTACTCCAGACTAACTCTATCCTAGTTTGGTGGACCAACTACTTATGAACAGATGAACAGCAGTTTAATCTGGTTAGCATCTGAAAATAGTTTGCATGCTTTAGGACTGCTCCAAAAGGTAAAGGAAAGCTCCGTACATGTGGGCAATAGGGAGAGTCACCTCAGAAGTGCACTTCTGATCCAAACTAAAATGTTCATATGCAAATTAAATACCTTTTTCAAAACACAGCAGTATTTAATCTTAATACAGCATAGAAGATAAAAAGTAGCCAAACTAATATATTTTTAAAATATATGATTACTTTTTCTACCGTGGCCCTCCCAAGCCCAACAAAAATGGCTAGTGGACCTCACTGAAAAGAGGTATGGGATTTTCAATAGATTTCAGATTGATACGCTTTACCTTTACAGATTATTTAGCAGGGGTTAACAGAAGTCTTTCTACTGTGTGCAATCCACACAACTATTCACAAGTTCTCTTGAAACTGTGTGCTTTGTAATCAACTGCAATTAGACACATCATGAAATTAATTTAATAAGCCTGTAATACTTTTTAAAGTATACAAGCATCCATACAAGTATGTTTTAGATCCTTCAGTTATGGGGAGAATATCCAAATCCACTTACTTTATTTTTTTATTTAAGTATTTCAGATCTTTTAAATTCAAATAATGGAAGCATAAGACCAGTTAAAAAATAATCTAACTCATCATACTATTTTAGAGGAATCCGCATATGTTTTCACCTTCTGCAGGAAAGAAAAAGAATGGCAACCTTATTCTAAGAATGATAAATTCATGAGTAGAACACTGTCTGTTCTTCATCCATATGATACCATTTTTCACACACTTGCCCTTTATATGGCTGGGTAGAAACAGAATTACTTAATTAGAAGAAGAATGAAAATTCTCATGAAGAACTCAAAAGACTGGTACTCCTTGTTGTTCACCTTTGAAAAGATACATGATAATTCTGTATTTAAAAATAAAAGTGAAAAGGGAAAAATATGCCCATTAAAGTTTCATGCAGTAATTTTCCTACACTAGGAAGTGTTTGGGAATGAGTTGTCATGCTGATTCCATCAAGTGATTTACACCGTGGCACAGTGAACTGCYTGGGCACGGACATGCTAAGTAGGACCCATATGGTATACAGGCCATGTACTAATTCTCTCACAGAAATTAATTTCATTTCACTGAAAGAGTGGATGAAGTCTGCAATTTGGACGCTTGAAAGCAAAACAACTAGACGTTTCCACACTATCTCATGCAGGCTTACTAGAGACTATCCTAACAACTTCGACTACCCCAGTTCTCTCTGCCATATGTTATGTCCTGAACCACAGACATACTGTTGAAGCCTTTAGGCTTTTTGGAGTGGTCAGGTCATGTCTATGCAGCACTTCAGCTTGAATGATCCATAGCATAACAGCTATCCCATACTGCTTAACATCCCCAAAACACAAGCCCCTATAAAATCATCCTTTAGCTTATCTGCACACCACACTCCACTGTCATATGGGCAAGTAATCCATCCCACTTTCTTTCCGTGGACTTCTATCCCTAGATTTCTTTAATGAAAAGGACTAGAAAACCCTTTCTGTCTCCCAAGCTGGCCCAGCTGGCAGGATAAACTAGAAACTCCTCCATAACCTGGACAAGCTCGAGAAGTGGGCCCATGTGAACCTCATGAGGTTCAACAAGGCCAAGTGCAAGGTCCTCCACCTGGGTTGGCACAACCCCCGTATAAATACAGGCTGAGGGATGAAGGAATTGAGAGCAGCCCTGCAGAGAAGGACTTAGAATCATAGAATCACAGAATCATTTAGGTTGGAAAAGACCTTTAAGATCATCAAGTCCAACTGTTAACCTAGCACTGCCAAGTCCCATTAAACCATGTCCCTAAGTGCCACATCTACACGTCTTTTAAATACCTCCAGGGATGGTGACTCAACCACTTCCCTGGGCAGCCTGTTCCAATGCTTGACAAGCCTTTTGGTGAAGAAAWTTTTCCTAATGTCCAATCTAAACCTCCCCTGGCACAACTTGAGGCCATTTCCTCTTGTCTTATCACTTGTTACTTGGGAAAAGAGACCTACACCCACCTCGCTACAACCTCCTTTCAGGTAGTTGTAGAGAGTGATAAGGTCTCCCCTCAGCTGCCTCTTCTCCAGACTAAACAGTCCCAGTTCCCTCAGATGCTCCTCATAAGACTTGTCCTCTAGACCCTTCACCAGCTTTGTTGCCCTTCTCTGGACATGCTCCAGCACCACAATGTCCTTCTTGTAGTGAGGGGCCCAAAAYGGAACACAGTATTCGAGGTGSRGCCTCACCAGTGCCGAGTACAGGGGCAAAATCACTTCCCTACTCCTGCTGGCCACACTATTTCTGATACAGGCCAGGATGCTATTGGCCTTCTTGGCCACCTGGACACACTGCTGGCTCATATTCAGCCATCTGTTGACCTGCACCCCCAGGTCCTTTTCCGACAGGCAGCTTTCCAGCCACTCTTCCCCCAGCCTGTAGCGTTGCATGGGGTTGTTGTGGCCAAAGTGCAGGACCCGGCACTTGGCCTTGTTGAACCTCATACAATTGGCCTCGGCCCATCGATCCAGCCTGTCCAGGTCCCTCTGCAGAGCCTTCCTACCCTCAAGCAGATCGACACTCCCACCCAACTTGGTGTCGTCTGCAAACTGACTGAGGGTGCACTCGATCCCCTCATCCAGATCATTGATAAAGATATTGAACAGAACTGGCCTCAATACTGAGCCCTGGGGAACACCACTTGTGACCAGCCACCAACTGGATTTAACTCCATTCACCACAACTCTTTGGGCTCGGCCATCCAGCCAGTTTTTTACCCAGCGAAAAGTGCACTCGTCCAAGCCATGAGCAGCCAGTTTCTCCAGGAGAATGCTGTGGGAAATGGGGTCAAAAGCTTTACTAAAGTCTAGGTAGACAACATCCACAGCCTTTCCCTCATCCACTAAGTGGGTCAACTTTTCATAGAAGGAGATCAGGTTAGTTAAGCAGGACCTGCCTTTCATAAAGCCATGCTGGCTGGGCCTGATCACCTGGTTGTCCTGTACGTGCTGTGTGATGGCACTCAAGATGATCTGCTCCATAACCTTCCCTGGCACTGAGGTCAGACTGATAGKCCTGTAGTTCCCCAGATCCTCCTTCCAGCCCTTCTTGTAGATGGGCGTCACATTTGCTAACCTGGGACCTCCCCAGTTAGCCAGGACTGCTGATAAAGGATTGAAAGTGGCTTGGTGAGCACTTCCACCAGCTCCCTCACCACCCTTGGGTGGATCCCATCTGGCCCCATAGACCTGTGCATGTCTGAGTGGTGTAGCAGGTCACTAACCATTTCCCCTTGGGTTATGGGGGCTTCATTCTGCTCCCCGTCCCTGTCTTCCAGCTCAGGGGGCTGGGTACCCAGAGAACAACTGGTCTTASTAKTAAAGACTGRGGCAMAGRAGGCATTAAGTACCTCAGCCTTTTCCTCATCCTTTGTCACTATGTTTCCCCCCACATCCAATAAAGGATGGAGATTCTCCTTAGCCCTCCTTTTGTTGGTAATCTATTTAGAGAAACATTTTTTATTGTCTTTTTCGGCAGTAGCCAGGTTAAGTTCTAGTTGGGCTTTGGCCCTTCTAATTTTCTCCCTGCATAACCTCACGACATCTTTGCAGTCCTCCTGAGTTGCCCGCCCCTTCTTCCAAAGGTCATAAACTCTTCTTCTTTCCCTGACTTCCAGCCAAAGCTCTCTGTTCAGCCAGGCTGGTCGTCTTCCCCACCGGCTCATCTTTCGGCACATGGGGACAGCCTGCTCCTGCGCCTTTAAGATTTCCTTCTTGAAGAAGCCTTCCTGGACCCCTTTGCCCTTCAGGACTGCCTCCCAAGGGACTCTGTCAACCAGGCTCCTAAACAGGCCAAAGTCTGCCCTCCAGAAGTCCAAGGTAGCAGTTCTGCTGTCCCGCCTCCTTACTTCTCCAAGAATCGAAAACTCTTATCATTTTGTGATCGCTATGTCTAAGATGGCCTCCAACCATCACATCACCCACAAGTCCTTCTCTGTTTGCAAACAACAGGTCCAGCAGGGTGCCTTCCCTAGTTGGCTCACTTACCAGCTGTGCCAGGAAGTTATCTTCTACACACTCCAGGAACCTCCTGTTTCCTCTCTGCTATATTGTATTTCCAGCAGACATCTGGTAAGTTGAAGTCCCCCAGGAGAACAAGGGCTAGCGATCACGAGACTTCTCCTGGCTGCTTATAGAATATTTCATCTCTCTCTTCATCCTGGTTGGGTCGTCTATAACAGACTCCCACCATGATATCTGCCCTGTTGGCTTTCCCCCTGATTCTTACCCATAAACACTCAACCCTATCGTCACCATCATTAAGCTCTAGACAATCAAAACACTCCCTAACATACAGGGCTGCGCCACTGCCTCTCCTTCCTTGCCTATCCCTTCTGAAGAGTTTATARCCATCCATTGCAGCAACCCAGTTGTGCAAGTCATCCCACCGTGTTTCCGTCATGGCAACCATAGCGTAGTTTTCTTGCTGCACAGTGGCTTCCAGCTCCTGTTTGTTGCCCATGCTGCGTGCATTGGTGTAGATGCACTTCAGTTGGGCTATTGATCCCACCACCTTTTTTGGGGGAGAAGCCCTAATTCCTATGTGACCATTCTCAGGCACTTCCAGGATTTCTAACACATCCATAACCCTTGCATCTTTGCTGCTGCATGGATCTCCATCCCCTACCTCCACTGAGACGGCAGACCGAAGGACCTCGCTAGCACACCATCCTCAAACATTGGCATGGCACCCCCAGGCTTATCTCTAGCGAGCCTGGTTTTATCCCTTTCCCCTTTCAAATCTAGTTTAAAGCTCTTTCAATGAGCCCTGCTAACTCCTGTGCAAAGATCCTTTTCCCACTTTGAGACAGGTATACCCCATCTGTTGCCAGCAGGCCTGGTGTTTTGTAGACCAACCCATAATCAAAAAACCCGAAGTTCTGCCAGTGACACGAGGCTCAGAGCCAGATATTGATCTGCTAGCTCTTCCTGTTTATTCCTTCATCATTCCCTGCAACTGGTAGGATAGAGGAGAACAGTACTTGTGCTCCTGATCCCTTAACCAGTCATCCAAAGGCCTTTCAACTTCATCGCTGCCTACCTGAAAAATCAATAATGAATAGTAATCTGAGGGCTGTACCAGGCTAGGAAGCCTTCTCTTCACATCTTTAACCCAGGCCCCAGGGAGGCAGCAAACTTCCCTAAGAAGTGGGCCCGGTCTGCATGTTGGACCTTCTGTTCCCTTCAGAAGGGAGTCTCCTATGACAATGACCTGTCTTTTTTTCTTTATGGAAGCCGTTTTGACGCAGGGCATAGGCCGACTTAACCTTGGCAACACCTCCAAGCTAGATGAAACATCGTCCTCGTTATTGTTCGGTTCCACTTGCAGAGCCTCATACCTATTATGCAAGGGCACCTGGGAAGGTGGGGTAGTCACAGAGGAGACGTGCCTGCTGCACCAGGCAGGAACTTGTTGCTATTGCCCCCTATCCCTTAAGTTACTGGGTTCAGTCAGGCAGAGAGAGGATAGGGAATCCTCTGTGTCATGCATTCTGTCTGCCTGTTGGGCATGTCTCAGGGAAGGTAGGGTGCGATTCCAGCAGTCTATCTCTCTCTCACTCTCCCCGATACTCCTCAACCTATTCACCTCCTCCCGGAGCTCTGTCACTAAGCAGAGGAGTTCCTCTACCTGGGTGCACCTCCCATGGGTGTGCTCACCACTGCCTTCTGATACTGGCATAAGAGTAGGGCACAGCCTGCAGCCTGACACCTGGGTGGCAGCATGTTCCCACCAGAGCTCTGTCTGGGAAGCTGCGTCAGTTGTGGTGGGTGCAGAGCTTAGAGAGGCCATGGCTTTCTGCCAGGTGGATACCATTGCTCCCTGGTCGAGCTGGCAGAGCTTCAGCACCCGTCCTGCACAGCCTTCCACACAAACTGCCATGCCACGCCCTTTCTGATGCACCAAGCCCTGTTTGCCCACCCTGTTTGTGGTGCTCCTGGTTGCTAGCGCTCCCTAAGGGCCTCTTTTATACACGGAGGCGGCTTGGCTGCCATTGCTCCTGGCCCCGCCCAGGTCTCGTCAGCCACCGTCACGTGACTTGGAGGTACTGGTGGATGAAAAGCTGGACATGAGCYRACAATGTGCGCTCACAGCCCAGAAGGCCAACCGTATCCTGGGCTGCATCAAAAGAAGCGTGGCCAGGAGGTCAAGGGAGGGGATTCTGCCCCTCTACTCTGCTCTGGGGAGACCCCACCTGGAGTACTGCGTCCAGCTCTGGAACCCTCAGCACAGGAAAGACATGGACCTGTTGGAGCGGGTCCAGAGGAGGGCCACGAAAATGATCAGGGGGNCTGACAATGTACGCTCGCAGCCCAGAAGGCCAACCGTATCCTGGGCTGCATCAAAAGAAGCGTGGCCAGCAGGTCGAGGGAGGTGATTCTGCCCCTCTACTCTGCTCTGGSGAGACCCCACCTGGAGTACTGCGTCCAGCTCTGGAGCCCTCAGCACAAGAAAGACATGGACCTGTTGGAGCGGGTCCAGAGGAGGGCCAAGAAAATGAGCAGGGGGATGGAACGCCTCTCCTCTGAAGAAAGGCTGAGAGAGTTGGGGTTGTTCAGCCTGGAGAAGAGAAGGCTTTGGGGAGACCTTATTGCAGCCTATCAGTACTTAAAGGGGGCTTATAAGAAAGGTGGGGACAAACTTTTTAGCAGGGCCTGTTGTGACAGGACAAGGGGGAATGGTTTTAAACTAAAAGAGGGCAGATTTAGACTAGATGTAAGGAAGAAATTTTTGACCCTGAGGGTGGTGAAACAGTGGAACAGGTTGCCCAGAGAGGTGGTAGATGCCCCATCCCTGGAAACATTCAAGGTCAGGTTGGACGGGGCTCTGAGCAACGTGATCTAGTTGAAGATGTCCCTGCCCATGGAAGGGGAGCTGGACTAGATGACCTTTAAAGGTCCCTTCCAACCCAAACTATTCTATGATAATCCTCCATAGATCCCAGGTCAGGTCCCCAGCAGTGCTGTTTCTTGAGATCTGGCCTGGCTGTTGCTTGCACAGTTCTCCAAGCTTGCCAGAACTCTGCTAATCAGAGGGGTACCTATGGAAGTGAAGATAGCAAACACGTGCACTCTTGCTAGAACTTAGGGATGCGCAATACACTCCAGAGTTGTCCAGATCTCACCTCAGGAGACATCTGCAGTCTAAGGTCAAATTTGTGTGTCTGGATGAGTTGGACATACTCATTCTTTATCTCAACGTAACTCCTAGGGAAAAAGCTCTTATCACAATGCCGCGCAGCTAYTGCGTACACCAAGGACATAAGGGCCTTATGGCCTTTGTGAGTGAGCAATGTCTTCTCAATAGACCACAACCTGGGCTGCACATGAAAGGATTCGAACAAGAATGAGCAAGAGGAGTCACAGGGCRAGAGCTGGTGGGGCTGGCTGTTGCAAGAGACATGTTACTGCTGTCACTTCCCTGGCATATCTTAATAGTTTGACTGAATAATCATTGCTTTTCCTACTATGAAGATTTCTTGAAATCTTTTTGGAAGCTGTAATTACATTACTTTTCTTGAAGAGTTACCCATATCCTTTGCAGAGATATGTTGCATTTGCAGTGATGTTTCTACAGTATTTGGTATTTTTAGAACAGAAAATAAGCAGCTTAACTGGTTATGTGTTACGAGTTCACAAGTACGCTTTATTTGAAGTGGCTAGGCCAGATCCTGCTCTCACCTCTATTCTCACTCATCCAGATTTGTACCAAGCTTGTTAAAGAAATTGCTTCAGCAATTTCATAGAAAAAAACTGAACTTGCAGTTTAGTACAGGTACAAAATTCAGATACAGGTGCATAATGCAGGAGATAAAATTCTCAGAAACTCAAACAATACTGTCACTTTCTAGCTAAGAAATGCATGGGAAATGTATTGTTTCAGTAACAGTCCTGTTCTATAGTAGTCCTGTCTGTATCACAAAAACTATGCAAAAATTTACCAAGTCAAAGTCTCTTGGTGTTATTATCTTGGTTTAGATCAGTGTGAAGACAATCAGAATCTAGCTATATCACTATGAAGTGAAAAATTACAGTTAAATCCAAAGGACCTTAATAGCTTATGTGATTCTGGTATTTAAATTATGCTAAATTAACCTCCAGAGTTTAAGTCCTCGTCTAACAAGAAGCTTTATACATTAAAAAGAGGGCACAGAAATAAATATGATTATAAGAGACTGTACGCTTTTCTGTGTATAACCAGTCAGAAGAAAAGCACCATCAAGGTGACTTAAATCTTTCATATTGACAGTATCTAATACCATTTAGGATTTATTCATAGTATTTATAGAGGATGACATAATTCCTAAGAACTATAAAAAGCTCTAAGATCTTCTTAGGCCAATAGTAATTATGCTTCCTCTGTTTGGTTCAGTCATAATTACTGTAGTCTTTTCACACTAAAAATAGAATCAGACTATAATCTTTTGGAAAAATTAGTATAAAATTCAAAATCCATCATGAAAACATAGCTGGATTTCAGTGGTCAAATGAGCACACTAGTTACTGCTTGCTGATACAAGTAAACATAAATATTGGTAAAGAAATAATAAGTGATTTGGGCATACAGGTTAGGGACACCCATAGTACCTAGGGAACTGTGGCGGTAAGTAATGTTCAGAATGCTCCAACATGTAAACCAGGAAGGTGGCAAACCAGGCTATTATCCATGTGCTGTGGTCAGCACGGACACCCCTTACCTGTTTACTGGGCCAGGAACCGGGACTTCCTTCCCAGTGACCATGAATCTCAGCTTCCTCATTACAACATGTAAGTGTCATCTGCCAGTTTGAAGGAATAAACTCAACAAAGGAAATTTGTATACCCACCCCTATGAGTTCTAAAACAGGGAAAATAAAAGTTCATCACTGATCTAATTATTTGAACAATGTTAAAAGGTAGCTGATCTTTTAAGGGAGTTTGGCTAACTCATACCTCTACATGTTCACTGAAGTTCTAATAGTGCCTTATTTTTTACAAAATCCTGGCATTGTTCATTATGTATTTTTTTTTTTTCTAGATCATTTCCTATCACTATTATTTTTTATTACTTTTAATTAAAATAAATCCTTTAAAGAATTATGCCCACATGAACATAAGGAAATCATGACCAGACTAAAGTGTTCTGTATTTGACCTTATAAATTTCCATGTACTTACTTATGTATTCAAAAGTTAAATATTTATTCTGCAAGACAGACAACAAAGATAAACTGTAGTACTGCAAATGCTGAGGGGCATGCGAGTATCACTCAGGTCACATGAGTGTTTCAGCTCTATTCTCTCAACAACAACTGTGTAATCCAAATGACTTCAACGCCTTCCAAATACAACTACTTATATTGTGAAATTAATGCAGAGATGAGCTACTCCCATCTAAGGAGCCTGAAGGTGCACAAGTCCATGGGACCTGATAAGATCCATCTGCGGGTCCTGAAGGAACCRGTGGATGAAGTTGCTGACACACTATCCATCATATTTCAGAAGTTGTGGCAGTCCAGTGAAGTTCCCACTGACTGGAAAAGGGGAAACATAACCCCCATTTTTAAAAAGGG
>JAYKAV010002906.1:683521-696318 GCA_035582835.1 Phoebastria nigripes | reverse complement strand
GGGAAGGGAAAGGGAGGGGCGGGGAGGGGCGGGAACCAGGAAGCTAGTCTGTACTATTTTTTCCTGTTTTCAATTACACTTTTCAATAATGTGCATAGCTTGCAAAGGCACAGCAACAATTCCGGTTCCACTTATCAGATGAATTTATAATATGTTTCTGCTAGAAGTAGATCCCAAACTGCAGAATTACCTGGCACTATCTGCCCCATCCTATAGAGCTGCAGCTTAAAGAGTCAAAGACGCTCTYTTTGTGCTAGAGAGAGCTTTATAAGGCCTGGTGAGAACTGTGCTGATATTATTTAATTCTGGAACACAAAACTTTCTGAAACCTAAACTTTGAACTGCATAAGGAGGCTCCAAAGTTTCATCAAACTGGAAGATTTTAGGATTTTCAGCAATTCCTTCCCTGTCAACTGTAAGCTACTGTATGCCCTAAAAAAATGGTTTCAGTACAACAGAAGTAGATCATTATCAGTGACTCCAAAATGCAGGAAGGAAGCAGTGGGAAGAGTACTTGTGTAGTCATACCTCCCACATGATTCACCCCGCAGCATTTGATTTTTTTGCTCTCCAGTCTGGCTCAAAGAAGAAATAAGGTACAGGGAAGAGACATGGATTTAAAAAAAAATACTCTGTGTTATTATACGATGAATGTATTAAGAATTAATGATGAATAGTTGCATAAGAGATATCTGATTGTAAACGGTCAGACTGAAAGGAGCCACACATCCAAAAGGATCCACACATCCAAAATGATGTGTGACCAATAGCAGATATCTAGGAAAGGTATAAAACCAGAGAAAGCAAGTCGTAACACTTCCTCAGTACGTAACACTTTCTCAACCCCAATAACTTGTAGTTCAGAAGCTTCCTGAACCAGAGACCCTAACTGATTTCTCTTCCATTAATTTTAACTGTCTTCCTTTGAGCTTCTGTAAATTTTTAGCATCCGTTAACTTAACTTAGCTTAACTACTCACTGTATGCAGAACAATCTTTTTGTATGTTATGAACCTCCCTCTCACTTGTGAGTCTGGTCTGATGTTCCCTAAGTATTTCTAATAAAACAGATGATTTTACTAAATCGGACGTTCCCTATATATCTTTTTCTTGCTAGTTACAATTTATGGATATTCCTCTGATATTCCCTTTTTTGTTGACGTATGTTTCTGACTGAAGCATGCTAGTCTACCTAGCTGTTTTTTTGTCTTAGAAGCCAGCCCCATACTTTTGATAGACCTTATTTCCTACAATTATAGCAGTACCCTTTTTTGAGATGAATATGTAGACTCTGTGTGACCAAGCAAATGAGGTTGGAAAACTCCAAAATACCCAGAAGTCACGCAATATTAGTTTCCAGAATTGCTCAGCAGCTACTCGCGAAACTATCAGAATTTATAATTTAAATAATGTTGGAGGAATTAAAAACACGTACTCCAGATGCCAGTCTGAGCCATTTCTTCATATAGATTTGCATATAATGCCAACTGTGAAAGACCTGAGTTGGGCCCCATGTCTGCTACTGAGATACAACTAACGATAATAATTCCTTTGAATCACATGGAAATAAGTGGTTTGGGTAAAGAGTCCTTGAATGAAGGAGATACTCACGGCAACCATTAGAAACTAAGGAATATTATTATTCTCTTTCCACTAGTTTGAAAATCAGCTTCAGAAGGTCAGAAAAAAGCCATACTAAAACTGCCATTAATGAAAATGAGTCAACAAAACAGTACACTGGCATCTGGTATTTGAGTTGGAGATTCATGCTYTTGAGTTAGTGTTGCAAGTCTGCCAGTATCTGACTTCCCTTACGTTTATACTGTGCTCAGGTCCCCTGCTGGTTTATAACTCATCAGTTCAAAATTGTAGTGGTTTAAACTTACTTAGGCTCATCGCCAGGACTTTTGAGGTTTGGCCATAACTACCTTAAATTACAAGTGAAATAAGTTCTTTGTGGATCCATGATCACATCACATTGCTATCACATAGTACAGAAAGATTTGTAACAATTGACAATTCTTCTATTAAAAGGGCTACAATTGGAAGACAAACAAATACATTCCTGGTCAAGAATGAGGTTGGCAGAGCTATTTAAGAAATGCTTGCATGATTGGAGGATGCAAATAAAGCTACTTCAGCCATTACTAATGACTGAAACACTTCAAGAAAATGTTAGGTACAGATTAAAATGTGTTTGAAGCTAACCAAATTTGGCACATGTACTTTATTTATATTAGTACATAAATCACATAAATGTTCTGTGAATAACCTGAAAATGTAGAAGTTCCTTTCAGTCTCCTTAGATGTGTTTAAAATATCATGAGAATTTAATAAGAGAAGCAAGATAACACAATGAGCTCAATGTCTCTCCTGACTCCCCCATTGACTTGCCTCCAAACAAAATCAAATAACATCTGCCAAATGCCAGCCTGTTCAGCTTGCTAATGAGTTTAAAAATTCAGAGTATGACCGTTGCTCAGCAACTGATAAAGAATACCAGTCACATGGTGCTATAGTTAATATACAAGAGACCTTTACCCCTCATTTTCTAAAATCCTATGAAAAACGGATTATTAGAAACACTATTTTTTCAATGGAATTTACTTGCTGCTTTTTTAGCATTGTGCTGTAATTTGTTCTAATGCTCACAAATGCCAGTATTCAGGTGACTGAAGGGGTGCTTAAGTTTTTCAATCACATATCTTTTAGTTCATGCATTTGCATGGTGGTGGAATTCTATTCAATTCAGTTGTTTGCTGACCATTTCAATAGATAACCAGAGCCAAAAGCTGAAAGCACTTTAAGCCTCAAGAACATGCCAGTGAATTTGGCTGACAGGCTGTTAAGCTAAAACTAAATTGAAAACTATAATCAGAAGTGGAAGAGGGGGATCAAAGGACTTAGAAACCATGGTTTGTGCAGCAGAGATGTAATCAATCTCAGAAAGGAAAAGACAGGAGGGTAACAGTCACCCTGTCAAGACTGTTTCCTCGTCTCAGCTGGTCCACTGGAAAATCTGAAATTGACCATTAATCAATCCGTCAATCAATCAGGCAGTAATCATCAGTGACAGGAGGTTATAATGGGAAAAATTTAAACAAAGAGACACAATAGCATGTTATTCCACCTGACACATGAAAGAAAGACTACAGTTATGGAAATGCTCTGTGCCGGACGAGACTAACGTGCCGAAGTTGCGTAATTAACTATGTTGCTATTTCTCCAATGGTGTTTATGCAGGAGTTAAAATACATTGCTATTGCTAACATCATTAAGTGTCAATATTTCTACCCTAATGTACTTAGACAAAATATTAATGCAGATGCAGAACAAGGCTAGGAATTCCAGGGTGGTATTTAATTTCCAAAAGAGGCAATGTTTAAAAAAGAGAAAGCTCATCAAAAAGAACCCAAAAGGGGCAACCTGGAAAATTAAATCTTTCATGACAGCATGGAGTTTTCATAAAGAAACCACACTGGAAACATAGTGCCAATGCGCACCACCTCTTTAGAATAGACTGAAAAGGCACAAAAGGACTGAAAAGCCTGGCTAACTAGCAGCGTAAAGGAGGTTATTAGAAGCAGGAAGGCATTTAAAAAAAGCCGAAGCTGAGTTTAAATGAAGAAAATAACTCTGGCAGATAAGGCAGACCAAAAAATAAGTTTGAGAAATAGCTAGTAAAAGAGATTCAGAGGTAATAATAAGTCTTTTTTTCAAACAAATCAAGATCAGAAAGCCTGGCAGAGAGCCTGCAGGTCCTCTTAATGATCAGGGTATAAAAAGAACACTTAGAAAGGACACGCAATTGCACAGGAGCTAAATATCTTCTCGGCATCAATGTCCGCTTTGAAAAAACTGGGGAGTTTCCCACCTCAATACCATTTTTTGCACAGGGATTCATCACAGGATCCATCTAAAATGAAATTGACTGTAGAAGAGATTACAGAACAAGTTGACAAAATCAGCAGCAGAACATCATCAGGATTAAATGGTATACGCAGGATTTAATGGTTCGTATAGATCTCAAGGATGAGATAGCTGAATAACTGTGTGTGGCAAATGTCAGGCCATTTCCCTTAAAAGAAAAGGGTTCTGGGGAAGATCCAGGGAATTGCAAGCCTGTAACCCTGACACTGGCACTGGACAAAGGAGCAGAAACTATACTAAATAATAGGTTTAATGGACATTTGCATAAATGTTAAGAAGAGTCAAGAAGGCTTTTATAATGGAAAATCTGACTTTAGAGAAGTACTGTTTTGGTGTTTTKTKTTTTTTTTTTTAAGAGGTCAACGAAATCTCAGTAATGAACAACAATTCTTTCTGTACCAGCAACAGTCCTCCTACAGCTGAAAGCATGGCAACTTTTTGAGGAAAACGGAGTTTGAAACTGAAGTTATTTAGAAATACAAAGGATGGTTCCTCAAGCCTCCAGCAAGATTCATTACTCCCTTTTCCCTGCATGGCTGTAAGAAATCCAAGTTTAATACCGTGACTTTGCTGTATACAGTAATTCTGGCTTGAGTATTTTTATCAATTTTTAGAGTTTCTCTAAGCACTCTGCAGCTGAAATCCCTGTAACTGTGGCACCAGGTTTTGCAGGTGCAATTAAGGCCTATGCAGATTGCAAAGGTGACATACTGTATGAAGATTTTATTAAAATCATGTATAATTTGACTGCTGCTTGTCATTAAATGAATCTCCAACTTGAGTAATGAAAATAAAACCTGAAATCCAGAGCGGCATTATATTTTACCTCTCAAATTCACACATAATTTACCCATATTTTACAGTTAACAGCCTTTAACCCTCAATATATAAAGCTGAATATATTGAATCGGAAAAGATCTCCTGCTAACAAACCCAACACGCACAATGACCTAAAGAAACCTTAGGACGACTGCAAAGGATGACTTACAATCCTGTAATCAGTTGCCATCATAAATTAGGTTTGACAGGTCATTGGCAAACTTCTAGCAGAAATATTTTTTTCAGAGATATGGTTTCTTATCTATTGCACGTCTTTAAGAGTTCTTAATTCTTTCATTCTGCATTGCACCAGTATCGCACTTTGTCCTCTGACCGAGATTTTGTCCAGAGACACTGTCTAGCACCTATTTTATAGCTCAGTAGCACCTGGCATCTTCCCTACTGCCCTCTGGTGCACTTAAAGCAGAAGCTGCCACGATGTCCCTAAGACACAAACACTAGCGACAAAAGAAAAAGATTGCATTAATTTTATTAGAAACCCCCACTGAATAGCCAGTGAAACAAAAACCAAATAGAGCTTTCCTACTGAAAAGAGAATTACTGGAACTTCCATAGTAGAGAAACATTTGGTCATTTGGAAATATGGTTAATCTGATGTAATTTAAACTTTCAAATCAAATGTTTTTGTAGGCCATTCATCAATGTAAGGAAATAGATTCCTACAGAGATCAATCCTGCCTATTTCAGACACCTACTTTAGGATGAAAAGACTTACCTTTCAGGAGTTCATGATGACTAGGTTAGACTTAGATGCTTTAAATTCTAGCTATCTAAGTTACATTATATGAACTGCACCCTGAGCAAAAAGTGAGTTTGTGGGTACTTGTGTCAAGCTGGCCACTTTTGGGTGAGAGTTTCATCAAATTTTAGTCTGAGCAATAACATTCCACCTCTGACCAATTTAATCTGATGTTTCATCTGGGTGCAATATTTTTCATTCACTAACTTAAATTAAGTTAGGAAAGGCTGCTGGCCACTATTAAGCTGGTTCCCTGCATCACCTTGGGAGTGACTGCCTTGAACCTTTATGAAATACCAGTATGCATTAGGAAATGAAAAGTAGGTAGTATGTCAATATGGCAGACAATAGCTTGCTGCACTTATTCAGGGGAAGAAAAAAAAAAAAAAAAAAGAGCTTTCCAAAGGAACCCTTACACTTCAGAAAATTTTCTGTGGAAGACTTCCTCCACATTTCTTTTAAAACAGTTGCAAAATTATAGGAAAGCAAATGGCAGTGGGTTCCTCTGGAAGAAGAATTACTCAGTGAATTGGCCTCAGAAAGGTTATCAAAACTCTAGAAAATTCTGAGAAATATTATATAAAATCACTCTTCAAAAGCTCATGAGAAATTTACAACCAGAAAGAAATCTACAAAGATATGTGGTATAAATATATGAAAAATTGTCATTTTTTTCCCAGCATTTTAACATCACAAGCTGGCAATTTTTACAGCTGTACTCTTATATAACTATTTATAAAAATACTGTTTACATGCAGTGCTACATCTGCTACACATTATCTATTTTTAGATGCTTTATCTATTTAGTACAGAGAATTTTACAGTAATTCAAGCACTTCCAAGTATTTGTCCAAAAATTGTGTAAGCATCTTTGAAAACAGTATGCAGAAATTGTGGAAAACTTAAAATGACTTCCCGACAGCCGAAGCTTGTAGACAATACAATGCGCTTTCTTTTCTAAGGATGACTATCTTTCTCCGCTCCTTTTCATGAACACAAACGAGCAATACTTCAAGTGCGACTTCAGGGACAGGGCCTACTCTGTCGGGATTACCGAGGAAGCCAAATGCAATTCTGATTCAGTTCTGTAGCTTTCTGCCGGGTTGGCACAGGGAAAATCATGAAGGCAGCAAAATAACAATACTGCTGTTCCAGATACGTGAATAGAAGCTCAGTTCTTTGGATGCAAACCTCACTTTGAGTGCTGGAGGATCTGAGCAGCATCCAAAGAGGGAACTACAGTAACCTTGTGTCAACAGCACAAGGGCACTAGCAAGCCGCAGCCTGGAGGGGGACCCCTTTTCTCACCGAATTTGCTCTTGTAACTTCTGTCTGTCCCCCTGAGTATTTTCAGTCGGTTTTTCAGCATACATGTGTTTTTGAGATCTATTTAAGAAGAAAATGAAATCTCTGTATCGTGTAAAGTGAGATTATATCTCAACTACAATTTGTCTTAATAGAAATGTACATATTCCTCTTCTTTAGTTTTAGCATTAGTTCTTATCTTCCTTATTTCCTGCTGTTCAAAATGATTTATAAGCTGAAGGCTCATGTTAGAACATTTCTTGTTGCTTATTCATACCTAACATTTTTTCAAGCAATTTGTATTATTCTTTTTAAATTGACTAGTTAGAAGTCTTTGCATTTTGGGGGCAGGTGTTAGTTGGTTTTCTTTTGATATATAAACACGTGAATGTTTTATCACTACATACATACACCTTCACTCTCCTACAGAGGTTGTGTGCAGTGCCTGACGTCAGAGCTGGGGCTCTCTTCTTTCCCCATGTCCTGTATTCACTAATTGATGCTAATCATTAGTATCACTAAAGGATTAGACTAGCTTGTTTTGGGGGACTGCAAAAATCTAGAGGGGAAAGATTTGGAAAACTGAAGTCATTTAAGTACCTTTGGATCATTAGTGAGACAATAAAAAAAATCCAAATTATCTGAAAAAAATTGTTAAAGAATAACAATAACAAGTGAAGAAGTAAGAGATCTCGGAGTACAATCTTAACAAGTTAGCTAAGGAATGGTGAGAAATGAAGAAAAGTTTCCAGGAGCACAAGTCAATGAAGTTTTGATCTTTCATGTCAACACAATCCAAAAATCTTTCAGGAAATGCTCAAAATCTTAAGATTAACATTAGAATTTGGGGGTGAAAGAGAAGTAATTTGGTTATGGTCACCTGAAACATTTCTCTGAGCACTCGCATTGGCTATATGAGATTGTAGTAGCAGTTAGAGAGCTTCTTCTTCATTCCTGGGAGTGAATGTAAAGGTTTTATACATTCAGCATCTGATCGGATTTAGATTTGAGACTGCTGTTTTCAAACTGTTATGGAAAAGACTGCATCAGGGATCTCATAAAAGATTCACTGAAAAATCCTTCAAATAGACTGGACAGGAGAAACAAGTCAAAGTTAGAGTCTTGGAAAGAAAGTGCAGGCACAGCCAGTATATGCTGACTTGGTTAATCTGAAAGTTGTGAAGGCAATCCGAGAACATATACCCGACATCATGTGTCCTGTGCTCATAATTCCACCTTGCAAAACATTGTTTTCAGCCAAAACCAGAAGCTATAAAGCTGAGAAACTCCTCTCTTGCCAAATAATAACTCAGACCATTATTATGATCACAGGATATTATTTCCTCTTCAATTTTAATTTTCAGCTGTCCAACTTTTCTCCCGTTACCTAAAACATATGCCTAGTTTCCAGACACAAGCAGGTGGTAGCTACAGCATGGAAAATGTAAGATCATATGGCAACATAAACACTCAGAAGAATACTCCTCACTCTCAATTAGACTATTAATGCTCCCACRATAAACACCACCAAGGTTAAACAACACTTTGTTGAGGATTTTAACATTTACCTTTTCCAACTGATGTGTATTCTAGCATGGAACATTAAAATCATACTATGTGCATACATAGTTACCTGGTTTTCTGCATTATCTTGAACTTGAAATCMAAATGAAAGATGATTCCTGGCTTCAGAAGGCATCAACAGAAAATTACTCAGAAGTTCACAAATCAGTTCCCTTCACATTCTGTATGAGGAACACTTTTTACCTTATACTGCATGCCTTTCCCCCCACTATTGTCTCTTTTGGCCTTAAATCATTCCCAGTGAACATATTTGCTATGTGCCACTATTACCTCCTTGACTTGTTTTGAGTCACCTTCTGGATGTGCTTTCTTGAGTTTCAGATCATTGAAATTTGGACTTTTTATCTTTATCTTGAACCTTCTGCGTTACTGCTGCTCCTTTTTCTTTATCCCCACTCACATATCCCGTTACCTATTTCACCTGTCATGAGTCAGAAAACTATTTCCTCTTCTTTCCATCTCAGAGACATATTTGTTCTCAAGTCATTTTTCATCTTCCTCATTTTCACCTGAATAAAACTGTATCTACAGAGAGAGTATATACTTCCCTCAGCACAACCCAAGGCTAAGTCACTTCATATCAATACCCTGACATTTTCCTTACCACAATGAGCAGTGAATGATAGACACTATTGATTGATTATATAAATGCTAATAGGAAGCTTCAAGATACTCATGTCAGTGTATTGTCTAAATAATATTAAGGTATGTTGGTGGCAGTATAAATATTTTAATCCTTTTAAGTATCAAAGATTATCATGTCATTCACACCCCTGTTACTGTATACTTGAATTATGAGTAATATTTTTATATTGTGAGTGCCTGGCACTATATTGATAGCATATTTTCATTTTTGTTAAGCTGCCTAGAATATTTGCATCAATATTTTATTAATATACATTTAAGTAAATAAATGTATTAAATACGTCTTATTCATGTTTAATATTACTTGCAGCACACAGCCACCCTACTCAAAATATTAATAGATAATCTATATCTACCAGCATACATCCCTCTATCCACATGTCATTCCATTAAATTTAACTGAAATTCATATTTCTGCTGAAATCTATGCAGTTATTTGATGTTGCACAGATGACAAAATAGTAGTTTAGTATGCTAACTCTCTTGGGGACAGGATTGGGTGAGTTATGTTGTTTACATTTGACTTTGCTACTCACAAATAAAGTTGTCATCCCGCATCCATGTCAGAGACATCTTTGTGCTACTCGCATTACCGCTATCCTGACAGAGAGGTAAGGGCAATCTCACGATGAGATACCCAATGGTTAATAAAGAAATATGTAGGCTTCTAATAGGCTTTAAGTCCTTAAAAATTGATTGTAAGACAAATTTGTAACCGTGCTAGCAGTTATGAATCTCTGAAATGCCATTCCACACATGGATATATTTTCAGATATCTTATTTTTAAAGACTAGATATAAATGCCTGGTGCCAATAAAGAAAACAGTCCACAATCATCAAACAATGTGTTACCAACTGTATGCTACCAGTATTTCTGTGTCATACCTACTATTCATCTTGTTATATATTTAAAGTATAGCAGGGATGCTCCAGTTACTTCAGGTTTCTAATACATTTGACATTTAAAGATCAAAGTTAGAAATCTGAACAAGCCACACATTACTCTACATTTATATTCAAATTTTTATTTTTCTCTTCATTTTTAACCAGTCCAAGCCTTCCTGGCACTGATTCTTGAATGAGCTTTACAAAGGCTGTCACAGACAGAATTACTGTAGGACTGGGGAATAAATCTTTTCATTATCTAAAAGAATGAAATTTGAATGGGTAATTCTTAGTATCTTAATCATTACATTGAATATTCAGGCATTTTCACAACCCAAATGAACATAAATAATGTATATATGTGCATGAGCTTAGGAGTATATGCGCACTTGGGCATGTAAAATGCGCATAAATGTGCACAAGACAAAACCTGTGCAAAGATTCTGTCATTTATAATTATACTTAAATGCATTTCTGATGAGATAGCTTTATCACTTCTGATATTAACATTCATCAGAACTAATTGTATTTGTTAAAATGAGTCAAATTTATTTTCTGTGATTAACAATAGTATTTTCAGTTCACATAATTTTAAATTAGTGGGAACAGATGAGTCAAAACTCCTGGAAGAATGATCATTTTCTTTGAAATAAGAGTAACCAATTATTTAATCATGTTTTAAACATATCTGTGAATCATCAGCACCAAGAAGTTGATATTTTAAAATTTGCCCACAAGCAAGTAACACAATGTTTTTATTCCAAGTGATCAGAGGAATATGTCAGACCTATTTAAAAGTTCCTATCTTCAGGCTCTTTTCAGAAAAATAGGTGTGTAGTCTTATATGAATACAGGTTTAGCTTTAGTGCTTTTAAATGTCTGCTTAATATTTAATTGAAAAGCTGAATAACATTTTACTTAGAAATAAAGCCAGTTTTAAAGCAGGTAAATATTTTCTTGATTTTTTTGTCTGTTAAAATTAGTAATATGACTCTTATTTTCTCATAATTTCCTTTTTTTTTTCCTCTTTCAAATATATCTATAAAGTATCACTATTTGCCACTGAAGGAAACATTAAGAAAATACAGCATTAAGTAAGCATTTAGCATCACGTAATCGGCTCCATGTGTAAATTGCCACTAGATGGCAATGTTTCAGAAAATGATCTTCATAAATGCAGAGGCAGCTATAGAATATACATTATTTAAAGGTTCATTGAGTCGTTCTAAATGGATCTGTCAATCAGTAAGGAGACAATTCTTATGCATTTCTTGTAGCCTCTACAACTTTCCTCTGAAGAAGTGAAAATATTGGAGGACTTGAAGAAACTGAGCATCTCCAGAAACCCAGATCAAGATGGGTATAAGAGAGATGAGGGGTCAAACTGCTTGTGCCAGGCAGGGCAAACCCAGGCTGCTCCTGAAAGAGGAGTAAGATGCATCCTCAGGGATTTTGCAGCTGCTGAGTGCTGCACAATTACAAAAATCATTCTCAGCTGTGAAGAACTGATACCCACCCACTGCTGCAGGAGATAATTTTAACTAAATCAGGCTCTAAGTGTCCATATTCTCAGCCCTTTAATTTGCAGAGATGAGGAGTATGTTCTGCAAATCTGACATGTAGATACTATAGATGAATTTTAAAAGTCTTTTGTAAATTATAAAGTTGTTATAAAATATTTTACTTATACAGATACTAATTTTAGAAATATATTAAAATAAAACATGCTTAGTGATTTTTTCACTGCCATGGCATAAAAATACATAAAATAGGTTTAAACACTCCCAGATGCTTAGATAACTGGAAACATTCTAGGTATGCTCCTAGATGGCTCCTATTCAATTTACAAAGTGTTTTGCATCTGTTTATACACCAGGAATTAGAATAAAACACGTAAAAAAAAATGCAAAGCCTATGACAGTAAAGTTTTTCCACTTACACTTCTTYTGTCACCAGGAAAGTTCCCCACAGTAGAAAGCAAAGAAAGGAAATGTCTCAAGAGCTGATTCGCTAAGGACAGCACTGACAGGAGAGGACTAAAGTCTCAAAACTGTGTTGCAAGGTCACCCCAACCAACATCGTCCCTTTATTGTATTTTGTTCCAATGACTGTGTGTTCCACACAGTCCCTTCCAGAGCTCACACGAAAGGAGATCTTCTCCAAACTTTAGTGTTAGCCAACATACCTACAGAAAACACCTCATTAATACATAGGTAACACATTCAGAAGCATTTGTGAATGTTTTAATCATGTTCAAGGTAGCGGATGAACTTAAACCCATACAATAGATACACATATACATATACAGAATACTTACATAAGGAGTGTATAAGGGGTTCATTCTTCTGTATTTTGTGTGACTTGAACATCTTTCTGACTTGTTAAGAATCCTTCACTAGTTACTCAGCTAAAGTTAAAGTGCTTTAAACTCACCAATAAAACCACCATGTATGTTACATATGCCATCTCCATTACTAAAAATAATATTTAAGGACTTTTTAGATTATTTATTAAAGAAAAAATTCCATTTGTTTTTATTAGGTGGTGCTTCTTAACTGGGGTGGTCAATCAATGAAAAGTACATTTTCGTGGATCCAAGCTGACCACCTCTACAGYGAATAAGAAAGCTACTATTTAAGTTAACAGGGAGAAAAAAATATAATTTTGCAGTAGCATTCAGGGTGCCCTTTGACACCAGGTGTCCTCAGTGTTTCCCCTTGTTTTGGAGACAGCGCTCAAGCAAATCACTCCTGTTCATCCAGAGCATCCTCTTTTTTGATCACGGGGAGGTTTACGCGGCACCGGGCCTGCTGGCGACAGATGGAGGTCAGCTGTCTCGCAGGGGGAAAAGGATTCTGGCTCATGAGCTG
>JAYKAV010002906.1:663420-680786 GCA_035582835.1 Phoebastria nigripes | reverse complement strand
AGTATTTAAAAGACGTGTAGATGAGGCACTTAGGGACATGGTTTAGTGAGCATGGTGGTGTTGGGTTGATGGTTGGACTTGATGATCTTAGAGGTCTTTTCCAACCTTAATGATTCTATGATTCTATGATTCTATGATTCTATGATTCAAGGTTAGCAGGCACTCTTGGTACTAGCTTTGTATCTCCATTTCTGAGAGTAGAAATTGTCTGCATGACAGCTTCCCTCTCAGAATCACTTGACGCAGGGAAGGAATCCCAGCTCACCAAAATATACCCCATGATCAGATCTTTGCCCCTCTGTCTGCCTTCAGTCATTCTTGGGAACTATGCCTATCCAACAGATTGTGAAACAAAAAATGCTTGAGAACTTTCCTCTATTGTCTGAAAACAGACTTGCTCAAATGGGTACAGGTATCTTCCACCCTTACTGTATTTGCAGTAAAGGCTTTCTGCTCTCAACTGTCTGTCCACCCTCACTACAGGGACATCTGAAGTGACCATCAGCTCCAAAATCATCACAGGTTACCACCCAGCTTTTTAAAGTGAACAAAAACTTTTAGTTCATTTAAAATTTTACACTGTGAGCTGCAATAATTCAAGAGGTTCAGATAGTCCTACAGAAGGGACAGGACAAATTGACAGTGGTGGCTGGTCTGTTGTCCCAAATTCTCTTGCATTCCTCAGTCAGAATCTTATTACTAATGTCAGCAAAAAAGAGCCTCTTTTTATTGACATGTGGGTCATCACCTTGTTCTTTTATGACCAGTGTTCATTCTGTGGTCTGAAGTCTGAATCAARTCAGTCTGAGAAAGACCTAAAACCTCAGGCTTTGCTCTAAAAGAAGTACTTAAACAGGACAATGCTGTAATGATAAAGCAGTTCTGCAAAACGGCATGAATGAGAATGCACACCTCTGTTTCGTTTTTTGCTGAACTTAATATTATCAATGTATTAAATATAGTCTGAATATGCTTAAGAGATTGGAGATTTAGGCGGAGTCTGTGTCTCTTCCTACTCGGTTTCTATATCGAAGTAAAGGTGGGAGGTGGTGCCCGTTTTCTCAGGGCCGAATGTTTCTGAGCATGTGCAAGTTTAGATGTTTAGTCCAACTGCAGGAGCTGAATAACTAGAAGTGTTACCAGAGTAGGCAGTGTCTGAGGACAGAATTCTGAATTTCTTTTTCAAGTCGAGGTGCCTACCTAGATCCCAATTTTGGCAGAGTATGGGTAGTCTGAATTTCAATGCATGCATATATGTATTTTACATAGTTATGTAAAATTTACAAAAATATGCAAAAAATCACAGTACTTTGTCAGATGGTGAAAATAATAACTGCTATTAAAGATCCTCAAACAATTCACCATTTTGAAAACAGCAGTGTTGTTGATAAAACTAATAAATAGGTTTACAAACAGAAATACWATAATTATCAGGCATTTGAAACTAAATATAAATAATCTCACACTTCGTAATACATAACGATAAAGTAAAATATACGTTTAACTATAGAGAACACTCAAAGCAGGGTTCATGCTGAAAACCACCACCAGCAATACAAAGTGCCTAATTTGCACTGTTTTCTTTTTTCACCTCTTTATAATTGTTCATAATATCAATTTTTCAAAGGTAACCGAGGTTATTAGATGTAATTTTCACATTGCTTTTGTATTCCCTGAAATACACGGTAAGTAACAGAAAGCCGACTCAACTGAGATTCCTTAAAACAAAACGTTGTAACAACTTAGCATAAAATTCTCCATACAAACTGCAAGACGGAAATTATTCTTAGTTGAAATCAAAAAACATTTCAAGAAGTCAAGTAAGAATAATTAAGAATTTTTCAAAAAAGCCTCTGATACTTTTGTTCAGAATAATCTCTGGGTACAGTAAAACCATATTTCTAATGTCTTGTTTAGGTGATATTACTGGCTTGTATTTCAATTTCAGTAATGTTTGTGCTACTGGTATATAAATCCATTGCCAACCAAGGTGGCCATGAAAACAGTTAACTCCTGTGACCGGAAGGTGCTGTTGAAAATGTCACGTCTGACAGGACAGTCACAGTAAGAAATTGTTATAAAAAGATATTAGCATGAATGATATTAAGGATGACACATAGGAACATAATCATTGCTAGCTAAGAAATATTTACTTTCAATTTGGAAAACACTCAAAACTGCACACTGCAGTGTCATTCTGTTGACCAGCTTATCAACACCCAATGCACAGAACTGTGCTTATTCATTGCTCTGAGCATACACAGATTTTCCCTTGGTTGCTGGTTTTGTGTGTCCCAGCATTTTTCCTAGCCAAGACAGTAAAATAGTCAAGAACCATGACATCTACAAATACTTAATTCTTCTAAATGTACTGGCAGCTTTTGCTACTATCTTCCCTAAAAATGCAGTAGGCAATGAAGCCGTGTGCAATTAAAAAAAAAAAAGAAGAAAATACTGTTTTATCCCATCCTTTACTATCACAGCATCGCCATTTTTATGAAGTAGACTAGAGTATGTTTATTAAAGGATATTCCAAAATGTCACTTACAAGTCTCATATCTCACTTTTAAGAAGAAATGGTTATTTCAACAGATGAATTATAAATGCACATTTTGATTATTAATAATTGTTCAGATTTCACTCTTTTAGTCTGACTGTTGCCATGATGATATTTTTACTTGTGCCACTGAATAATGGCCTCCAGCTCTTTCAGAGTCAATACCAGTGTTGCTGAGTCAATCTGTCATTGTTTAAGTGTTTCTTAGAGGTGCCAACAGAAACGGATTTTCATCTCCGATCCATTCAGCAATTACTAGTTCACCTAAGCTCAAACTTTCCCACACTGATGACATGCACATCTCTATGTATCTGTGAGGTTTTTTGAAAGTAATAATCCCACTATGATGCATGCTTTATAGATGAATACAGACTATAATTTAAACTTTAGCCAGTTGTTTCACAAGTCGCATTTCCTTCAACATGCATTACATGTAACGAAGTCAACAGCAATCGTAGAATATCAAATGGAATCCTTCCTGTTCTCAAAATGTGGGATTTCACATCAGATTCCATGTGATAAAAAGCAAACAAACAAACAAAAAAAGAATGATAGCCAGTATAACCACTAAACCCCAGCTGATATACTCTGCAAGAATGCATGTGTTGTCAACTCCAATGCCAGAAAATTGTAGTGGGATACTGGGATATTTAAAGGCCTGTGATGAAAATCAGACAGGAAAAATATCTCCTAACATACTTCCTTTTATAATTGGAAAGTATCTTAAGAAACAGACAGGAAACAAATTCTGTCACTCAGTCATTTAAATAGAGGAGCAGCAGTATGATGCAACAGCCAGTAATATGCTCTGCAATCTTGCTAATTCAACCAGCCACAGCTATTTGCGTTGTCAGTGCTATCACACTGGAAACCAGAGCACAAGGCAGTTCCGAAAGCAGTATAGTCACTGATTAGTGATAATGAACTTGAGCAAAAAAGCAAATATGAAGCATTTTTTCTCTGGAATTCTCATACTATTCAGTACGTAATGGGATGTGCTCAAAATGTTGCTCTCTGCATCAAAATAGTAGCAAGTATTAAATCTGTAAGTACATTTTGCTAGTCCTGGCTTTTCGTGCTGTCACTCATTCGGGCTGCTAAGGGAAGGATCCTGCGCTGCACACTTTCCCCTCCTATTCCACACAGTGACGCTGGCTTTGGGGCCACTTAACTTTCTATGAATGAAGCAAAACCAGTAACAGAGACCCAGGGAAGATTTTGCATTGCTCCAAACTGCATTGGGTAGCTGGGATGTTGGAGGGTGAGATTGCAGAGTCTCACTACTACGATTTGTTTGTTTATTTGGGGTAGGTACAGCAGAAACAATTACTGGGCAGTAAAGTAACAGAAAAAACAAGCCACATTGACTAAAGTCTGAAAGGTCACAATAAAGTGTTTGTTTTCCTTTGAGCTCAGGAGGGATGGAGAGGAAAAAGAGAGGTAAGAAAGACGGAACAGCCAAAGAATCTATGATGAGCGCTTTCCTTTTTTTTTTTTTTTTTGAGCATTCAGGGAAACTGAGAAAGCCTGATTTTAATTTGTTTTTTTTTCTCTTGATTTAGAAGCCTGCTAAATTGTTCGTTTGTTTTAAACTCAGTTAACTCTTCAGGTGGGATTTCACCAGTCTCTTTCAGCTCTTTCTAAGATTGATTTTTGCTTGCTTGTTTAGGCAAAAAGAAAGAAACTCCTCTGATGAATTAAGAAAAAAAGAGAAAATTCAGGAATATTTCTGAAAGCTGTCGTCTCTAATGCAGACAAATCTGTGTCCTTTTAATTTTTCACAGTATGCACGTGAAAATCTTGCTTTCACTTCAGAAGATGAACTGCTTATTTGGATGTCAGCTTATTTCCTATTTCTGAAACTCTTCAGATAATGGCTTTAGAAGTGAATCCTTTTATTTATACAAGGCACTTTTCCACATTTTGGGAAGCTGACACACGTACTTGCTTGAATTATGACTGCTTTTTTTAAAACAGAAAAAAATGTGACAAGTAGTTTATTCCCTGGAACAGCCAGAAAGGATATTATTCATTTACTATAGATTAATTCAGCCATTAGCTGGAGTTTACGACCACTACAGACAAAGCCATCTGCAAGTGCATTCATCATGTTGTGAACACAATGGCTCTGAATGTTCAAAAGATGCAGTTATAAGCAATCAATAGCTCTATACTTTACACTGCTGTGTTTAATGCCAGGGTGAGGGAATGTTCTCATGAGCTTCCTTTTTAGGTGTTTGAAAGATGTGACCAAAAGAACCACTGGGTGGGGGGAAAGCTCAGAGCACATTTTAATACATAGATATAATCTGACAATTCAGGATGCATAGATGTGCAAGAAAGATAAACATATTTAAATCATGAACAGAGGAGTAAATGCATTGTAGTATTAAAAGGCAGTAAATCCTGCAATACACTGCTTCCATTTTGGAATTTCTCATTTGCTACTTTCCAAGTCACTGAATTAAGCCTCTACTGCAGCCAGTTTAGTTCTGCATCTCAATTTTCAGTACAAGCAGTCAATAATTTTAAAAGACTGATAGTGGGATGCATCTGTCCAAATCTGGGTGTTTAGATAGCATGCAGACAGTTCTGAGCTAAACACTCATGTCTCCTTACATAAGCAATAAGCAGAAACAGGGCTTTTTAAGGAGCTATTCTTACCTTAAAGATGTTTAAATTAGATCAGATGAATGGCTCTCTGGAAGTGCCCATTTTTTCTCTACTGGCTATAAAAGGAGTGTAGGGTAACATCAGTTATAGTTATCTATATACCTAGATATAGATACCTATAGGTGGGTGGGATGAATTACATCCTGATGGTATAGTTATATTTTGCAGGCAAATCATCAGTAAGGTAGTCACGTATCTAACAAAATTCTCCTTTTTCAATAGGAGGTTAGTGAAAACAAGTTCAACATAAAAGCTTATGCAAATATTGAATTAAAATTGGAATGTTCCTTTCCTATATAAACAGATACTAAATATATATATAAAAGTATATATATAGACACAATGTGGAGTATGAGTACAGGGCATCTTTTTCTACCATTTAAGGTGGAGTGGTATTCAAATATTTCATCTTGTTAGGAAATGTGTGGAGCAAAGAAGAAAACCTATTTTGTATATATCTAGAGATGCCTGTTGCTTTCTCTCAAGACACATCAACCTTCTTCCTTATATTTTCACTTGCAGCTGACCCTTAGCCATCCCTCAAAGTTCACCAGGCTGCGACAAGATCTTTTGGAGGACTGAGCCTATGATACCTTGGGGATTTAATGTGCCTGGTCAATCTTGGGCCCAATTAAATTTCTACAAGAATCTCCTAGAAAAGGACAGAAATAGCTCACCTGGGAACGGTCCTATCCATATCCCTCTTCGTGAAAACGAAACCCTAAGCTGTACAGCAGAATTGAAGCATTTTGCTCCATCTATAGAGAAACATACTACTGTATTTTCTGAAAGTTTGCATTTGTTTATAAGCATTTCTTGCATGTAACAATGTTGAAGACTTTAATAAAGCAACATTACATGCAAAGGCTCAGCAACATAGGCATTTAAATTAAATAGAATTAAAAGGTTAATTAATCTGTACAGATTTAGATGTCTATGGTCTAGATTTCTAGATCTGAGATTGTTTATGTCATCTCCCCCATGGAAAGAAATACAGGTTTATAGGATGCTTCTAGACCAAAAAAAGTATTTTGGAAGAGACTCAGTCAATATTATTGAAAGAAGAAAACATCATCAGAGCTGAGAAAAGCCCAGTGGTGGCTGCCCACTGAATTTCATACACACTATCTCATTGCTTTAGTTCATGATAATTTTTTTTCATTTGAATTTCATCTTGTTTATAGAGTCTTAATATAAATCCATCTATCAATCAAGAGTACTTGAAATTGGACACATATTCACTGGAGAGGTTACTGGAGCTACCAATCTATCTGAACTGAGATTAGAGGATATGATCAAACCTCATGTGATGAAAACCACATGCTGCAACTCTATTAGGCATTAGAAATTGCTTTCCAGCTAAAATGCAACATAGAAAACATGATCCAATCCAAAGTGAACTAATTGAACATTAGTACAATTTGATGGAGCTGACTCCAGCTACCTCTCAGAGGGGTAAAGGAGAGAGAGAAGAATAAGAGGGGAAGGTGTAAATAAAAACTGAATTGACATATAGTGGAGAAAAGAGTGAGGAATATAGACAGTTAGCACAGAAAAGAGGAAGGTCTTAGTCCTGTCATTAAAACTACAGGAAGTATTCTTGACCTCCAAAGATCTCTTCTCTTTCCTTAGCCCACTTTTGTTCAGTGTCTTCTCTTGCCTTACAATAATTTCTGATTCAATTTGCTGTTAATTTGGCAATTACAAATTAAGAAATACATGTATGTGAAAGAAATATGCTGTTTGCTGTTATTACACTGTTCACTCTGCCTCCCTGTTATAGACCAACTATGTCTGCCTGATCTTTTAAAGTCTAAGCTCTTCCACTGAAGTTAAAAGGAAAGCTATTCCTGATTCATCCTTCACTGCTCCTTTAAAATATTTTTAAAAATATTATCTTAGTGAACAAAAGGGTTAAATAGTCTCATGTTTACCAAGCACACATTAAAAAATGTCTCCCCTTCCCCTCAAGTACTGCCATTTTTTTGTAATTTCATAGTACATTTTGAAATTGTTGAAATGGCTAGATCTATAGTCTTATCTATGTCATGGCTGCTCTAAGGAGGCTACCTTGTGATGACTGGAGTGCTACTACAACTTCCTCTGCAAGAACTGAGAAAACCTACTTGATGTAATCACTAAAACATTTGTAAACCCACTGGGACCAAGTGGGTTTGATATTAATATTCTTTTGATTATAATAATTGCTTTAATGGCAAAATAACATGTATTTTCATACCTACTTTGATCACATTTCAAGTGTCACTTGTTTTCATTTTTGTTGTGTTGCAATCCCTTGTTCATATATTGGATAAATTTGGGAAGCCTCTGGTATTTCAAAACACAAGATAGATATTAGTAGTTCTATGAAAGAGGACAGGGAACTTAAGGTTATTTATTCATATCCATTAAACAGTGTTTTCTTCAGCACAAAGAAACATTGCATGGTTTTAGTTTCCAAATACCTTTGGCTTGGCTTTATAAAGAAAATACATGATAAGCTCCACTGTGTTTAAACCACTTGGGCATTGAACTTGGACAGAAATCTAGGTGGCCTGCTTTTCAGGGCCGAATTATTTAGGTGGCTCCCAAGAATGTCCCATAGCCAGATATAAGGCCTCTTTTAAAGAGCTGTGGTACCTATGTTCTGCAGAGAGCTCTCCTGTGACCCTAATCTAGGCAGAAAGTACCTGTGCATGTTCCATGGAGAAGTCTAAAGTGCCAGATGTGTTCAGACCATCAACTAATGTGATATTGCTGTTATCCTGGTGGATTTGGTCCTGTCCACTTTATACTTCACAGTCTAGATCCTTCATTCGGAGCAAAYGTGATCTGCTGGACCCTTTCAGCATCAGAGACTTCAAGCCTCCCACATCTCTAGCAAGTGTCCTAATCCCACATCCAGGAGCGCTTTCCATCTCTTGTCTCTCTCCTTTGGAAGCTAAACCAGTGAACAGCCAGAAGCAGGAGAGCAGGCAGCCAGGAAGAACAAGCCAGAGGTAGAGGAAGGATATGGGAATTCAACTGCTCTTAGACTGAGTAAGAGTGATCAAATGCAACTTCAGGAGTGCTCTGGCACCATTAGACTATTATACCAGTGGGAACTATCACTCCTACAGACTTGTCCTGAGAAGAGTACAACCCAAGTAGTGGGAGATGCCTGATGTTTCTTATACTCTCCATAGGAGAGACAGATATGAAACCTAACTGAAACAGTTTTCATAACAACAGCCAGCTACTTTTCACCCATAATTGCATCTTCTTTCCAGAATTATACATGCCAATTTTAAACATCCACTTGAGGTTCTAAGAAGTTTGTTTCCTCTAGAAATTCTGTCTCATTTGGGTGTAACTTTTGATATATTGGTTCTAAATACATTTGAAACATATCTTTCAATGTAAAATTTTGAAACAAGTTCTTGATAATTAAAATTCAAACATTATACAGTCCTAATACAATTATAATGGACTTTTTCTCTTAATATATTTCATCATTTAAGCTGRCAAATTAATTAGATTTTATTAAAGATATTTGAACCCTTTTTTTAAGTTTTCTTGCCAATATATTCACCTTCATCATTTTTTGTACTTTATTTGTATAGCCATCATTACTATTAAGCAGTTATGAATAACTGTTTGTAGAATTTTGAACAGAAAGATCCTAGGATAGATGTAGACAAGAGTTTCTGTACCAAACCTGATAATACAAGATCAAAAAATAAAATTTACTGATTTTTCCTGACTATAGGGAAAAAGACTGATTCCTTTTGCAATTAGTCAATGGTCTGCAAGACTGTAACCTTTTTACCTACCTTTGATTTACAGCTATTGCTGTCATAGCTTAGAGAATATATTCCACTTTTTTTTTATCTCATAAGTAGCGCAGTCATTTGAAATTTTACAGTGCTTGTTTGAAGACTTAATATGTAAGGTCATCATGAACACCAATACAGTATTATGAGCCCACTTTAAACAACCTCTCTAAAAGATAACAAAGAAAGGATTCAATAAAGCACAACAACTTTGGGACTAAATAACAAGACAAAGTATTTCATTTTAATGGAATATATGAAAATCCTAGATGATACAGAACTAAGTATTAGACCATTCTCACTATAAGTGGAAATAACACTTTGCCTACAGATTTCAAAGTACACTCAACAAGAGACAATGTTTAATTCTGAAGCATTTGGAATACCTTATCCCCTCTAACGCCTAATACTTTGTTTACGTCCATGCTCTTAATCTTACTGACTTCTTGTTTCTTTTCATGGAAAGGCCAAGATCCCAGAGGTCAGGGGAATGTGAACTAAAAGTGATGCAGCAGGAGAGAAGACTGGACCAATATGTGATTCAGAACATGGCATAAAAAATACAGAAGGGTATGAAAAGAGGAAAATACGCTCTACTGCCTGCAGAATGGTAATACATGGATATAAATGGTTGGTGTTTAAGCTGTTAAAATAAGAACAGTTCAAAATGAGATAGAGAAAGCAACAGGAACTCAGAAATAAGACATCTTAGAATTAAGATGCATATCCTAATTCAGACAGTTAAATGTAACTTCAGAAAGAAAGATTCTGTAAAATAGGAAGCAGTTGCTCAAAAGCAAAGGGATCTCTGAGGTTCCTCAGGGCTGCACGAAGGTACAGGAAAAATCCAGTTTCTAAGAGGATATATGTAAGACTAGAGGACACAAAGATGGGACTGACTGATCTGTTTGAGATTTCTGAGTTCTTGCATGCAGAAAGATAGTGAAATTGAAATAAGAGATGAGGTCATACTCAGGAGCAATTTAGGGTGTTGGGATCACAGAGAAGGACATACTATGGCAGCAGAAACCTGATGAATCCTAAGTGGATCATATTCCCACTTACGTATATCTTGAGCTTGGAAGAAGCAGCAGGTCTGAGGAAACAATTATGGGACTAGACACTGCCATAGTCCTGCAAAAAAAGTAATTTATTTCAAAGGTACTAGAAGAGGCTGTAACTTGTTATGATTAATGTAAACACATGCAGTAATGAATGAGATGAGATATCTATTTAATGGATRGATCATCTTGTCTAGTGTGGGTAATATATGGAACTCCTGTGGGATAGTATCAGATGCACTGTTGTTGTAGTCAGTTAAGAAGGGACCTGCATTTTACTGTGATGGGAAGTTTGTGCTGCAGACATCAGAGAGTCCTAAATACTTGAAGAACAAAGTTACTGCATACGTCAGTAATGCAATGTTGCATCATCCTTATCATCTGCACTGATGGTTATGAATTACTTTCTCCTATCTGACTCATAACTAATATAGAGAAATCAGCTAGTGCTGACTACTTCTTACTCTCATAAAGCACTCAGAAAGTTCTATTTGCTAGCTTTTTGCTAACTAACGCACGCTAATATAGCTCCACTATAGCAAAAATTAATATGATTTGAGAATATATTCCTGTGTAAGGATAGAACTGTCTCTTTACCATGTTATGCTATTCAGATATATCTTCTATATATTCTCCATAGAAATCAGAACTGTGTGGGAAACCATCCTCTAGCAATACCATATTTTGAGATTTCAAGTATTTCCACAGTCTGCATCAACATGACACCAAACACTCTTGATGTTTTGTAGAAAAATAAGAGGAAAATTCAGAATAGCCCACGTCCAGAGGTGAGGACAGAGAATCTAAACTGGCATCTGTCATAGCCCATCTGAGTATTCAGACAAAACTCTGCTGAGAAATGTCATTCTGGAGTTGCCAAATCTTCCATTATAAACAAGGTATGTTTTTGACAAGCATTTTTCTAATACAGCCCCCTCTGTTGTATGGAAATGCTTCCTACCACCTCAACCAAGAGGTGCTGGAAAAACTTTTGACTTTCTAGAGTTTAATGGATAATCTAGCTCATTCTGCATTCACTAAACCTGCTTAAGTCTCTTGGCATTATTTACAAGAAAAAACATGGGCAGACAGTTCCCCATCATAGTCAACATGAAAGAAACAGTTATAATTTTCAGAGGACCTAGCACAGCAAGTCAATGCTTGCAAGAATATTGCATTACCACCATTGTATATCTCTTTCTCTTTTCTAACCATTCTCAATCCTGAAGTCAATAAAACCTTGATAAAACAAATCTCTTTGTTTTCTTACTGTAGTTGCACAGCAGAGCTAATTTAACTAGAGATATTTAATTTAATGGTCATGAGAAGAGACTCAAACTGTAAATAAGATAAGGAAAAATAAAAAAATTAAATAATTTGCAGCTAACAGTTGATTTAACTTTGGCTTGGTATACTGGTATTCAAACATAATTGCATTTATAACTCTCAGGTTAGTAAACGTTCATAAATGTTAATTCATGATGTGCTATTGAAGAAAAAAAGTTGTCTCATTTCATGCCCTTAAATTTACTTCAAATAATCACTAGCTGCAAGAACATAACTCATACAATCATAAAACAGTGTGGCATTTCATCAGAGAAGTAAACTGACATAAAAGAATGTATTAATTTTATACTAAAAATAGTTATTTCACACTAGTTTTAACAACTGTGTTTGTGTGGAATACCTTAAAAAGAAGATATTTGATAAAACTAGGAAGTGCCTGTCACACCCTTGATTTTGTTTAGCATAGCAGTTTGACCACTTGAGTTGAAGACATCCATCAAATGTCAGTATTCTCAACAGTCTAATATTGAAGAATTCTGTCCAAACTTATATATACCTGCTTCTTCAAGAAAAACACTTACCTACAGGTCAGATTTTACACTGAGTAAATTTTTCCTTAATTTCCTTAAGCGAACTCCTATGACAGTAAAACAGCTTCTATGCCTATTACATTATTCTGCAAGAGTCTAAGGATATGGATTCCACTCTGTATAAAGAGACGTGAGGAGAAAGGCCATCGAAGACTAGGCCTTGGGAATCATTCATTTGGATTTGCATTAATTCATAAGTTTGTGTATATTTGAACTGAATTTGAATTGACTCTGTTCTAAAAAAAAGTTCCATAAATTAGCTTTGGCATTGTATAGATCTCTTAGGCCTACCTTTTAGTTCACAGTTGATTAAAAGTTCCTGGTTTATTATAACTTTTTTTTTCCTTTGGGTGAACATAGTGTTTTTTGTAGATAGGAAATAATAATCCACAAAAACTTGCTTTGAAAATATTTTTAGAAATGGCTAGAAAGAGGCAATCTTAGAGGCGTTGGTATTTCTAGTCTAGTTCACACAACATTATCCTGAAGATGAATGGAAAGCAATACCACAAATGTTCAAATGCCTCATAGCCCAGCACCTGGATTTGTCAGCTGCTAATCATTCCTGATGCGTTTTTACAGCAGGTGACTGCTCCTCAGTAAGGCAGAGTCATGTAAAAATTCAGCAACTGGAGTCCTAACAGCAGGATTATGTAGCACCCAAGTAACCTGTCATGCACACAGACGTTTCAAGAGTTTCCGTTAAGGTATATCTTCCCTGTAGCATTAACCACAGCAGCAAGGTACTACCACTAGTTCAGCTCTCATTTACACATTGAAAGCCTCTGACCTACTTTCAGAGATATTTTCAGCCTAAATTTGTTAATTTAACTAAGGATGTAGCCAAATCCCCAAGTGAGACTTTTGCTCAAGCTGGCAACCTGTCCGATTTGCATCGCAAAGGTAGGCTAAAGACACGTAAAGAGCCACTAATCCTGCAATGCCTTTTCAGGAAAATGAACCCAAAACAAAATAAGAATGTTCCTATTTATTACAACATTACTCTGCCATTCTTTGCTGTGCAGTGGCTYGGGCAAAAATAGCACCAATATGAACAAAAAGGGTTGAGCCCACACGGCCGTCCAGAACCACATTGGGAAATGAGGAGGTATCAGGACTTTCTGAGAATTAAATCATTTCCTTTTGGTATGTGCTATTCCAAGTGTTAGCAAATCTGAATAAGTAAATCAGTTATTGTCCAGGTACTCACTTGCTTTTTGGTGAAATAGGACTATATAGATTATAGTGTGAATCAGAATGTGAAGATGACTGATAGATAACAGTGCACCCAACAGAAAACAAATCAGATGACAAAAAAAARTATTCCATCACGGAAAGTTGCTTAATGGCCTTTATTACTAAACCTAACTGAATTTATTCCAGGCCACATTTAAGCCACAATTTATAAATGGAAAAATAGTTTGCAAAGTCAGATTTATGACATACAAGTTGTATTATTAATTTCAAATTACTGTAGAATTAATTTTTTGAGGAAAACTATTTTGTGATCTGATTTTCCTACCTTACATTGCAATGACTAGCTTTTCAGTAAACGTTGTAACATAAGCTTTATGAGTGTCTGTGCTTCTGTCATGTTACCCAGATTTTCCTTCCTATTTCTTCAGACAGATCATTTCTAAAGAATACTCCAAGGCAGCGCGGCTCCCTGTTGGCAGGATGTACTTTGCATAGATGAAAAGAGTCACCCTCAACAAGGAGGTCATAATCATGGCTCCTTCTCTTTAGCTGTCCTCTCTCAGGGTTCCAGCCTGCACTGATGATACACTGATAGCTCTTAAATCAYTGTTAATGGCAAGCATATTTTTAGCAATTGGAATAAAATTCACAACAGGAAAGTGCAGGTGGTTGTGAAATACTGTTCTAACAATTTCTCTGCCAAATTTCCTAGGCCCTAGGCTAATTTTAACATATGCATGATAGGTTCGAGCCTTCTGGAAAAGAAAACACATAGAGGGAAATTGCAATAATTTGACATATTTTTCCCTGTATTTTTAATAACAAAGTTGTTAAAAATACGCTACATGAATACTATACAATTTCTTTCAATGACTGTTTTTGTTTCGAAACTACAGGAAATATGTTATATTAAATGAGAGACAATGAACTCTAACAATAGAATTTTTCATGGAGATAAGATCAAATGAGTTGATACAAAAAGATTAGAAATTATAAAACATACTCTAAATAGACTCTTAATCTCTTTTCTTTCCCAATACAAATGAGTAGCAATTCCACTGGGCTGAACGCAAATACTCCTCATTTAACACAACATCAAAACCTGTCTTTTGTTCAAGGGCCAAATTCTGCACCTTAAATGAGTAATCCCTGGCTCATGCAAATAACGAGATAAATTACAGCCAAATGAGGACTGGACCTTTACTTCTTTCATTCTAAGCGTATTTCATGGTTTGTCTGTGTATGGCGCATAGGATATATTTAAATTTGCAGTACTGGAAAGGGAAACTGACTGTCAAATCTGCATTGCTGCCTCAAAATGCGAGGGCAGATATGTCCTTCTAGTCTGTAATAAAACGATACCAAAGAATTTATAAAGGCTTGTTACAAAAAAATAAGGCATCCACCAAGTCCAGCAGAAATACCACCTGGTAGCAGCAGAAAAGAACTTAAAAGATATTGTGTTCCAAAAGCCACAATATTTTATGAACATGGCAAATTGCACATCTATTGGAGAAATAATGGGGAATAATGGTATAATATAACTTGTTCCTCTGTCTTTTCAAGTTTTCATTCCAAAAGTTATGAGGTTATAATTATTTTAATATGATTCTACTGTTACTGCTCATAATCTGCTGATGAAAAGAGAATGAATATCAGATATTTAAAAATAAACGTGTCTGAGAAGCCTTATTCCCTATTGTTTTTAAGTAGGAATTTCTATTTCTTTCTTCACCCGCAGACTTAAACTGCTTGCAACTGGTTACTTCTTAGGTTTACTCCATCTCTGTGTAGATAAATGCTATCACTTTCATTGTATTTCATCTGAAGAAAGTAACAGGAGGGAAGTGACATTTTCAAATTGTTTTATTGGATTTATAATATTGCCATTGTAAGCTAACAATAAAATGTTATTATTTTGCATTTACTATATTAAAATKATAATAAACTACTCAATGATGTTCTGTGATAGCGATGTTATATTTGCCTTGTTTTCTGGGGGCACTCTGGTTGTGTGATTCTATAGGCATGAAAATTATTTTTCCATGACCATTTTCTCCCCCACTATTTTTTTAAATCAAAATCTCCCATGACTGTATTCTCTGTAGAGAACCGTTTATCCTGTGAGCACACTAATTTTTCATGTTGCTGTGATAGTTCATTTGACCTTTTTTTTTGGCTTCTAGGCCTCTTAGCTCTTGAAATCAAAGCATAAATTCTGGTGCTGTTTGATTTTCTTTCTTCCAAATAAAATAAAATAAAGGTGGTTCTTGTCATGTCTTATTGTAGTTTAATTGTGAACATGTGACAAAATTTTAAAACATGTCTTAAAGTGGTCATGATGACTTGAATTTCCCTTTTTTCCTGCATTCATTAAGTTACCAAGACAAAGTTGCCAGCATTGTGCATTGTTTTAAAAGGCATGAAGTTTGTCGCAATGACAAATGAGGGAGGATATGTCTTATGAATAAGATTCAGCTGGTCCAAAAAGTCTAAAAGAACAAAATTATCCTTACTATTACTAACCCTCAGAGCTGGTAAACTTCTGAAACTAGCTAAAGTAAAAGCAATGTTTCACAACTCAAATATTTACATTAAATAATGATTTCTGTAAGTAAATTGCAAGTTTTAATTATTTTCAAAGCATTTGAATACACATACTTGTCTTTATTATTATAACTAATACGATAATATTTTATTTAAACAACTCCAACAGTATCAGAAATAGAACTTTCAACATGGCTGCAATTTACACTGTAGAAAAGTTTTCAAACCTTGTGATTTATACTTCTGAGCTAACATAGGCACTTTTACCTCAATAATCATATTCTGTCACTCCTCAGCTCAGTCTGTAACAAAGCTTAAATTCTATTAAAAAATTTGACCTCTTTTATAACAGGGTAGGGGAGATACTGATTCCTCTTGGCTGTTTTGTATAGATAGTCTTCAATTAAGTATGGAGTCTGCAAAAGATTGTGCTTATGCTTAACATAAAATATGTAATAGATTTACATCTTAAGATTACCTCTCCTTTAAGTGGTTGCATTAAACAAATTCTCACAGTGCTGTAGTGATTATTTGCAATAAGCTAAATCTTAATTTCCACATTTTGAGGGATTAGAACCTATTCCACATCACCCTTTCTTGCTATTTTCTAGTGGACAATAAGATAATGAATAGCTCCTGGTTTTTGATGATATTGCAGATGGTTCCCTTTGGCCCTTTGTTTACTGACATGAGTATCTAAAGGAATAAAAGGGTACTACTGCAGCCTCACAATAAACTCCAAACTTGAAGGGTTATAACTGCATATTGAAACAACATGAAAATCAAAAGGTTTTCAGAGGTTTTAAACATAGCCTGCTAAAATAATATGAATAACAAAGCTTGTTCCCAGGTCACAATCTTTTTATAACAACAATTTATTTTACACTCCTCTAAGAAAAAATCAAGTGAAAGTTGCTATTAGGAATGTAAACCAACATCCACGAAACATAGCAATCTGTCACTTCCATTTTTACCTTTCATTGTGGGTCAGCTGCACTGTGGATGGCTTCAGTAGCTCCTGCAGTTTGTATCAGGCTAACATGGGAATCTTCAGATACTTTCTCTAATCTAGAAGTATTTTCCACACTTAGCATGAGGGATATAGGTTTCCAGAATGCTTTTATGGATTTTGAATATTGAGACAGTGGTTCTTAGCTGTCTTCTCCATGTAATTTGGCTGATTAAATAATGGAACTTTTATTTCCTTTTCATTGCTAGCATATATTTATATGAGAAAAATCAGAATAGCCAAAGAACACTGTCCAAGGATACTTTAAATATGCTTAAAGCATACTTTAAGTAGGGGGATGAGCTAACTGATGGTTCTTGAAACTCACTGAACACAAACATACTAACATTGCTATGATTCATGAAACGTGAGTTAAACATCACAAGAATTAGCAATGCATAGACACCCATGGATCTTATATTTTTCTGCTTTTGAATTCCTGATTCCTGAAATAACTTTTGAAAACAGATAAGCTATACTAACAATACTTATTTTAAAAGTACTATATGTGTGTTGTATTTGCATGTTTGCTGTCATCTTCTCTTCCAGTTAGATAACACCACTAATATGATAATATTTTATTAAAAAAAAAAAAAAAAAACAAGTATATTTCTCTTAATATGAGAAAAAGAT
>JAYKAV010002906.1:583069-663406 GCA_035582835.1 Phoebastria nigripes | reverse complement strand
CAAACACATAATTGGAAACCGTAAGTTACTAGGTAGGAGTTATCTTTGCACAGTTGTATTTGAAAACACTATTTCTTGACTTCCAGATAATTTCATGTTCAAGGAATCGAGCAGCCTACAAAAACAGCTTCATAGAAGCAAGCATGCCAAGGTAATGACAGACTTAACTAACCTCTACTAGACTTTTTAGCATACCAGAAATTCAGGTACAGGACAAACATTTTTAAGAACAACACAAATTAATTGTTAATGAAGTCATTGGTGCAGAATCCACAAATGCAGTGTTGAATTTTTAAATTTTTGTTTGAATTCAGCACTCAAAAACCTAAAAGTCATCATAAGGTTATCATATCAAATCACCATATTGCAAAGTTAAAACCAAAGTATTTTCTGTTTGACAGCTATAATTATGTCTGTATCCCTGTATATTCCCATCCTCTGAATGACATAAAGAAAAACAAGAACAAGAATTTTTACAAATTGTACTAGTAACTCCACAACATATCGTTGTTATAGAAGTCACAATTAATTATATCAAAGCCCAAAAGATTTTTTCCCAAATATACTACATTACTGAATTTAATTTGCCTATGAATTATATTCAGTATTTCTGTCATAGAGAAGTGTGAAATAGACAGTAGGGATTACTGACCAGTAACTGTTCTCAGTTTATGTTATTCTGTTTTCAGTCAATCTGCGTAAGGGGTATTTTGATCTATTGTTTGAAAAACCACTTATGAGGCCCCACTATCTGACAAGAAGATTAGAAGTTATTTTCTATCTATACATACTTCCCAAAGAAGTATTAATAGTTGCAATAAAACTTGTTTTATGCTTGTATGTTGTATAAATAAGAGTTTGGATTTGCCCGCAACCTTCCACAAAAAAAGTTATCTTGGCAGAACTCATTTGGTAAGCAAGGTTTGATGTTGGCTGTATTTAGATGATGAAAAAAAAAAAAAAAAAAAAAAAAAAAAAAAAAAAAAAAAAAAAAAAAGACTCAGAGAAAGGAAAAAAAAAAAAAAAAAAAAAAAACCACCAAAACAGAACAAAAACCCCAAGAAACCCAGGCGTCAGGGAGAATCAGGCTTCAGAGCCAATTTCAACCCTGCTGCACCAGGCTCTTCAGGAGTCACACTCAGATATTGAAGCCAGGAGGGCCTGACTTGGTCATCGTAAKAATTTGTTGATATTCCAAACGAGTCCAATTGAAGCACTGAACACCCGTTATCATCTTCTTTCCCAGCCTTTTGACAGGAACTGAGATCCCATTCTGACATTTGCCTTTGCTGCTCCCCTCGCGTAAACTCAGCAAACCGCAAAATTCACGTGCTAACTTGAATTAAGTCTCACAAAGAGCAAAGGAAAAAATTAATATACATCAGCCCCTGAAGTCAGGCCTTTTTGAAGGCACAGAGCAGCCAACTAGAAGGAGATGAGGAGGGGGTTCAGACAGTTCACACAAGAGCTTCCTGCACCATGGTATTGATTATGTTAGGATTAAGACTATACAGCATTACTTCCAGCTGAGCCTCACACCCAGGGCTGCTCAACCAAGCCCCTACTAGATCACTGCCCAGTCATTTTCTGATGATGGACATACAAAAGACCCTCATGCAGTGGCAGTAGCAAAGCTTTATAGCTGGTGGGGACCTCAGCAGAAAACATCTAAGTGGGCTTGTGCATATGGATGTGTGCCCATACATAGTGCAATGGGGGGTAAGAGAATAACACAGCGCAAAGCAAGAGCGGCACAGGTTATTTGCTGTTAAGATAATACTATCAAGAATATTTAGATGTTATATGTTGGAAAATGAAAAATGACCACTACCTTGTAAAGGACCTTGTAACTCTGGCTGAGTATAAAGCAAGCTGTAATGTGCCTGCCCGTGAGCTTGGGAATAGCCTGCAAAATCCACACCGTAGGTTGCTGCACCAGCAAAGGAATGTGGGAGAAACCAGTAATATGTTTAAGAGCTAGTAAAATATAAACAGACACACATATATACCTACATACGTCTCTCCACAGAAGCTTGTTACATGCATCTCCGTCACACTGTGTTGCCACTGCATGTCACTGTTTAGACAAAATGACAAAGAAAGATTTGAGCAAGGGTTTAAAAGTTCTGCCAGGGATGAGGATAATGGGGGATGCCCTCATCAATGTTGTGAGGGCAAAGAAAGNAAAAAAAAAAAAAAAAAAAAGAACAACTGCAAGAAGCAGTGATGTGAATTCAGCACTGACTTTCTCTGAGGTAGGAATTTTATCAAGTGGCACTAGATCACAATGTTTCCTTTCTCTGTAATGTGAAACTGAGATCTTGATACTAAATGGCAGGGTTTTGCCACAGAAAGGATAGGAAATGCTAAATCTGTGGGCCACAGGAATTGCAATTTAGATAATTATGTTCCAGTGAGCTAGGAAATTATCCCCTCTCTTGACTTAAGCTGTTAGCAAACAATTCAGAGCCTTTGATATTAACTCAATCAGGAGGAGAAACTGAATCCTGAATGAGGTATCTACGATGCAAACCTATTCATTTCTTAGAAGTCTCATTATCTGTATCAAAGGACAATTTGAATAAGCAAGCCACTTTCCATGTTTACATATTAAAAAAAAAAGGGGGGGTTGTTTTATTTTTTTTTTTTCTTTGCCACACAGGTTATCTGCCTTTCATTTGCCTTTAATGCAGAAAGTTTAGTCCAATCAACACATTATTTTGAATTTCTAGACTATAAATGCTTTGTAGGATTACTCAATAACAGAAAAGGCTGACATGTTTTACTAAACCACTGTTTTTCTTTAAAAGGTGTAAATAAGAACCAAGCCCTTTACCTACTTGTAAGTCACTTTAAATTGCTCCCTACTGTAAATGAGTAAAGAGACCACTTCTGGAATGTAGGATAAACTACTCCACTTTTCTGATCTTGGGATATAAACTATAAGGTAAAATTCTATCTTGAAGTCTCAAAGGTTTTATTGGAAGTGCCTGACATTATTGTGTCATTTATTTGAAGTTTATGATTCTGTTTTTATTGTTAGTATTCTCTTCTGGCATATTATTCTATAGTCCCGTTTAAATTGCAGTTATTTTTAATAATACCTCTTAGATTTGACTAAGTTCTCTTCAAAAAAAATCTTTATCACAGATATTACTTGTCTGATATCAGTTGGATATCACTAATCTGCTTTTTCATTACTTGAAGACTATTTACTTCTTAATTGGAAAATACGACACCGCACACATTTTCCATCTTCTATTAATCTTGGAATTACAGAAATGTTAATTTAATAATTTATTACAACACCAGTGTGATTATATTTTTTTCTTAACTACCTCTTACTGCAGAGCAATATATTTAATCAATTTCATCATATTTATAACACAGCACAAATRCACCCTTATTAAGATTTGGCATTTTGTGACCCGTAGGATGTATGTTACCTATTTTAGCATATTTTTAATAAGGATATGAGACAATATTGCTTCTCTCAAGCTTTTGAAATTAAAATTAAAAAATCTTTTGTACACATCTATGTTGTGCCTATCCCACCCTGAGCACACAATCAGTGTTTTGTGAATTTGCTGTTCAGTGTTTTGCAAAATCAACGTTAAAATGCACAATAGCTTTTAAGTGTCTGGGTTGAACCATATGAGTACAGCTTTAAATGCTGGCAAACGTTTTTGTTGGGCCTTTTTTTTTTTTTTTCCCCTCCATGAGGGAAAAACCCATTCGGAAAATACTACCTGGCACTTCCATTTGGCAAGCGAGATAGAGTTGCCATGAGGGAACAGTATATGCAAACAGCACAGCTTGTGCATGGTTTTAGCCCAAGCAATCTGCACAGACCGAGGCTTTTGAGGCTGGTACTAAATGGCCCCATTTCACCAGGGATCCACAACTATAATCAGCCCATAACTTTCAACAAAGTTCATTTAAAAGCTAAATCACTAAGTCACTAAGCAAGGGACTCAGTTTAGAAGGGCTTAAGCACTGCAGCTGGTCAAAACACAGAAGTGAATTGTTCAAAATTTTGAAATACATTTATTTCTCTAAACAAAGCAAAATATCGACATTATTTTGCATCATTTGCTACATAAGATACAGTAGAAAAATACTACTTTCAAAGTAATGAACTAAAAGAATTAAGAATAAATTATTATCAAAATAGTTACCAATGTAGTTATGATTTGTTATGAAAAAGCAAATGATTTTTCATTAACAGCTTTATTTCAAATATATTCTTAATTAATACAATTCTTATCAAATTGGTTACTAACTTCATTTTGAAAATGCAAACAGTTGAAAATCTGTCCCTAGGCTTTAAAGAATGACATCACTTTTGTCTTTATTTCTTTTAAAAAACCAGAAATTTCTGAGAAGCATATTCGTTTTCTTGGTTCCTACCATAGCTGGAAACAAAAGACAAAATAGAAACCAATTTTTTAAAAATACATCATTTCTATTTCCCATTTTTAGGTTTTGTTTGAATTCTGACAGGTCATGTCCACTGAGCTTTCTAGAGGATTTCTGAATCGTTTGTTAATCTGCTGTTGAGTCCTTCCTATTCCCTCCTCCTTTCAAAGGGAAGGGTCTATCTGTATCACAAAGGGTTTTTTTTTGGTTTGTTTTGGTTTTTAGAGCTGAGTATCAGATCTAGTGTAGGAATGAACTTAGTACCAGTACAAGTTTTCACCAAACCAAACAAAGTCCCTTTACTATTGGTATAAAAGCAGCAACCTATTTACTTTAACAAGTTTCTCTTCTATTTTCCAGTCTGCAGTACTGCAGCACTAAGATTTTTCAAGCAACATTTCCACTGTATTTTAAATGTAATTTTTGTAACAACTATATGGAACTGCTATGATTTACAAAATTGCATATTGATAAAATTAAGAATGGTATTTTAAATGGCTGTAAAGAGCACAGAACATTTAAAACGTCTTACTCCTAAAGCCAAAGCTATTATTATGGTCCTTTACCAAAGCATACCTGAAACGAAGAATAAAATGTCAAGAGAAAAGAATTAAGAGATTGAAACTTTGTTAAAGGAGAGTGAGATGTTTACGTATAGAGTTAAGTACAGCATGCCTGCTGAATGATAGCAACCACTCAAATACTATTAGCCATCAGCAAAAATTTGACAGTACCTTTGGGACCTTAAAATTTCTTTGCCAAAAATTAAGAAAAAAAGATTAAATTTCTTTTTAAAACCTTTTTAGAGTCTTTTTTTAAAATAGATTAATAATAAATTATTCCACAGTTTGTGTAATAATAGTAATATGTATCAGATTGCAGTGAATGTGTTTTATACAGTATTGAAATAATGTTAATTCCTGCTTGCAGGAACCATATTTCTGCTGTACAAGCCTTTTATTTTTATAGTATAAATTCCCAAATGTCTAAAAACCAAACCAACCCCTCTCCCCAAATTACTATTTCCCTATTGTAACCCCAAAAAACTCTGCACACTTCTAAGCCTGAAACTGGAACCATATGTGTGGAAATTTTTTTCATTTCTTTCTGTGGGATCCTTCAGGGATTCAGAGATCAACCTGAGCAGATTGCCTTCAGGTGAATTTCTATCTAATACCCCCAACGAAGTTAAACAACTCTCCCATTTCACTGGATATCTCCCTCTACCTATCTACATTATTTCTGTGTTATCTTCAGTGAGGACCATGACCGGCAAGAAAGATCACACCAAGAATCTCCACTTTGGTTTGACCATCAGATGCAGGTTTTGTGACTGTTACATACTGAGGATACTACAGGTGACAATGTATTATAATCTATGATATCAGATCTTCCTTCCTTCCTGCTTAAYGTTTTTGCATGCTAGAAGGTCAAAACAATGTCATCTATTTTGTACCATACAGGTTTTTTTAGAATGTAGATGGGTTTTGCCATTTCTACCAACTGCAGGGAAACAACCTGTTAATCTTTTGCTTTCCAAAGTCTCCTCTTATTCATTATTATAATATATTTTATGAAGTTCCATATATGAACTAATATTTACCTGCTGTATTTGAGACAGATAATTTAAATTTGTACCACAAAAATCAGAGGGTTTTTTTTTTTTCATGCAAGGAAAACCAAATCATACTATTTCAGTGATAAATTGTCCCTTTTTAGATATAGATGAACATTCATTTCTTAATAATGAAGGATAAAATTTGTAATTGGGTTTCCTCAAGAGCTCAAGGGCATCTCAAATATTTGAAAGTTTTGGTTTGGTTTTTTTTGTTTTTTTTTTTTTTTTTTTTTTTTTTTTTTTTTTTTTTTTTCTGATGGATGTACATGTAATGCCTAGGTGTTGCTTAACACTGAAGAGTGTTTTCTGACTCCAGTATATCCTCTGAACACTGGCATGTTTATTATTAAGATCTATTATCACCTGAGAAATATTTTGGGATTTAAAACATATCTCTACCTGTCGAATACAGAGAAGCTCATTCATGTCTTTATCTCTCACAGAATAGACTGCCCTAATATTCTGCTCAGTGATCTGCCAGACAGATTACTGAGCTTCACAACTGTATATCACAAAGAAACACAAGCATACTTCCTTGATGATAGTGGCACTACATAGACTTCCCATAAAACAAAGGGAGGAATTTAACATTTTTATGTTGGACCATAAAGGAAAAGCCTGTAGTAGCTAGGAATGTCAGTATATCTAGGAGTTGTCTTTTCAGTACCAAATTCACACAATGAATTTGTAATATCTCATGAAGGAATGACATTTTTTTCTGTATACAACACTAGTAATGTTTAATTCTTCCCAATGCAATTAACTTGCTTCCTACTGAGTAATTTGTCATATAGATAACTGCTCTATGAAGCCAAACATAAGATTGCATTAAATATAAATATAAATATAAAACTGATTTGTGAATGTTCATCGTAAGTACATTTTCATAAAAAGTTGGGCTCAGTCCTCCCAGCCTGGACTCCTATTAGCTAATTATAGGTTCCTAACCATGTAATCTTTCTGAAGTAAGGTTTGCTCACACAGAATTCTGTAGACTGTTGTTGTGGTTTAAATGGTTAAAATAAATGAATTATAATATCTTCTCATAAATTAGGACTAATCTCCACTGACTCATTAAGATCCTGGACAATTGCTTCAGGAAATTTCTCAAAACAAACAAACATAGATTCCTCTAAATAAAGCTACCAAAATTGGTAACAGTTTTTATTTTTATTTTATTAATATTGACTATTAATACTAATTAATGATTAATGAGCAAGGAATTTATTAATAATTTTAAGAATTATTTTTAAAAGCCAAACACAATTACTCAAACTGAAGATTTTACTAAAGAATATGAAAAATTTTTCATGTGAGAATCCTTAAAATCAATAGTTCTATAGACTAAGATTTTAAATTACTGTGGTTTCCCCCCTTTATTTCAATGTAGACACGGAATTGAAATAATAATCTCCTTGACCTCTGCTTACAACAGCCAAAGTAAAAAATCTTACGGTACATTCAGTGGTGAAACTTGTAGTTATACCCACTGTGCTATAGAGTGCATTTGGTTCTTTCATGGAAGATAAGCATCCCTTCCCCCCCATTTTAATGTTTGAACAGAAAAAATAAAGATTTTTTTCTATATTCTCTTATTTGTCTACATTACATTCCATGTATGAAAAATATCATGATGGAATTTAATGCATAGTTAACTGTGCATTCTGTGCTCAAATTAAATGTCTCAAAATTTGAGACATTATTAATAATTTGGCTTAAAATGTTTTTTTCCTCCATTTTTGTATCTTTCAAACAAGAAAGATTTTTTCATAGTGATAATCTCTGATGATAGTCATAGGGCACAAATTAATACATAGGTCAGGCTTACTTCTAATAGTAGGTACAGTGTAATCAAACTAATCTCTTTCTTTAGATAGGTATACATTCATTCACCACTTGCACAAGATTTTGAAAAGTTTGTAGTTTTTAACTGCTCAGAATGTGGCCCATGGTTTCTCAGCTATTTGTGGCACAACAAGATCATACAGACCAAGAGCCAGGCTGCAAACTTTGAGCATTACTGTAATACCAGAATTTTTAACTGTAAATATACAATTAAAATCAGCAAAACTTAATTAAATTATTCCTTCTAACATGATTTTGACCTGTCTTAACAACTCTTAAACTCTCGTTAACTCAAAAACATGTGACATATCTAGATGTCTAGCTGTAAGGAATGTATTTGGGGGGGGAAATCGACTTTTCCACCAGATTTCAAGCTTCTAAAGCAACCAAAACAATCTGTTAATTTGAACATAATACAACAAATAGTTTTAGCTGGGCAGAAAGAAACAGAGAAGAAAAATTTTGAAAAATTCTGAAATATTTACAAATACATTTTTGGAAACATTGCTTTAAAGTTTTTGAAATAGATTTTGTTTATAACTTTTCTTTTTTTTTTTTTTATAATTTTATTTCACAAAGATAACACTTCCTTTTCTGAATGAACTAAATTTAAAGACAAAACATAAACAAATTTAAATTAACAGATTTCATTTTCAACAAGGATACAAAAAATGACTTTTTTAGCTGTTTTTTTTTCCCTTACCAAAATGAAGCTGCTGTCCTTTTTTTTTCAGTGTTGGCACAAAAATAAAAATCCATTCTTAACTCAGTTTTAAATCTTTCTACTTGAAGGTCACCAGTTTCTTAAAGTTGTTAGCAAGAGATGATTGATCTGCTGACTAAGGAAAATGATTAGATGAACCAAAGATACCAATTTCTAAGGGTGTTATGAGTGGTCCCAACAAAAACATGATTCTGATGATGATTTAACTGTTCTCCGATTCTTGTGATGAACAGGATTCAATAAAACCTTGCTAGAGCTGTGTATGTTGTTTCTGACACTTTTCAAATATACCAGAAATTTAATGCCTTTTGCTAAATACAAGGAAAAAGAGAGTAGGAGTACAAAACATGAAAGAACTACATATAAGCATGAGGGAACATGCCTTTTTCCTATAAATTATGGGCTTATTCAAATTGGTAACAGTACCCATCATTTTGTCACTTACTTTGACAGTAGCGTACATTGCTTCCCATGAACTGCAGACACAAAGCAGGCATCATTTGCATTTTCATCTTTTTCTTTGTTCTAAATGTGTTCCATACACTTTATTTTGTTGTACAAACATGATCATTTTTGGTGTGTGTGTGTCATTGGGGCTGGGAAGAGCAGAAGGTATACTATAGTGGATGTTAGGGTGAGGTTGTGGGAGGAAAAGTTGACTATCAGATGTTCTTTTGCCTTAGAAATCTTTCTCATAAAGATTTTGGATTGAAAATGGCTGTCTGCAGATTTTATTTGTAGACTCRTTATATAAACCAATGAAAGATATCCCTTGGAAACCATACTGGTGACTTCAACATCATGAGGTTCAATCCATAGCAAAACCTCTTTTCTATGGCAGCCCAAACACCCCCTCCAGCTGTGATGTCTCATGTAGGAAGGGGAGCATAGTGACTACTGGGCTGCTTTGAAAAACAATTGTTTCTATTTGCTGTGACTTTTTTTACCTATCATAATTGAAATAGGAGAAATAATATTAGAAAACTGAAATCAACAAGCCCAGGAAGATGATGTATCTGAAAACTCAGCAGCAGCCTCTTCTGCCACAAAATCTTTTCACTGGAAAGAAATTAATAGGGAGGCTCACATTCTGAAATAACTTAAATCCATTTGATAAGACATTACAATAAAAGCAGCTTCAGTGAATGTCTGTGTCTGTATATATCAATAAATAATAAGATCCAATCTTGTAAGGCTGTAAGCATCTGTAAAATACCGTAAGTCAGATTCAATAAAGAATCTAAGCAGGTAAAATGGGATACAACTGGTTTAAATTAGACATACAGTCCTAAGATGTAATAAAGAAGTCCCTGCTGAGTTGCATGCTACACCACAGTGATCTAAAACTCCATAAGTGCAACAGTCACCTACCGTATAGTTCCTTAGTCCCACGCACAAACATTTTAGCTTTGACAGGATTCAGAAGCTTACGCCCAAGCCCAACTAAAATATATAAATTATTAATTTCCTGAATCCTTTGAAAAGTTTGACCTAATAAATAATTTCCAACATATAAGATGAGTGGTAGGACGAAATGCAGAGAATGCAACTTTTTTTTTTTTTTAATAGCAGTAAGATGTGGAAATGAAACTGCTTTTCTTTTGCAAAACATTCATGTTCTGATTTGATTAGTTAAAGGACTAATTCACATAGTAGGATATCAGAGTTCAGTTCTTTTTTCCATGTAATGAATAGGGAGCTTAATCACCTAGCTCACAATTCCAGATTCCACATCAGATGGTCAATATATAATAATATGTAAGTTAAAAAAGGAAGAKCTTCAGTGAGAGTGTGAAAGACGTCACTTCTTTTTCAGATTGCTGCAACAAAATGGTATCTACACAATGTTTCAGGAACGCCACAGCCTGTACAATCTCTAAAGCTCACACAATGCTAGATGCTTAAAGGTTTGGCAGTATAGAGCATATCGTAAGGAACCAAGTTGTTTGACTCAATGAGAATTCATGGTGTTGACATGCTGCTTACAACGATGTAAAATTTGCGGACAAACATCACCTCCACATCTGTCCATCCCTGTCCTGCCATTCCCAAATCCTTTCTTTTCCACAGTTCCCATAGCAACTTATACCAGTCATACCTTCAGTAATTCTGACCTCACATCAGAGAAACAAACTAAGCTTTCTCATTTTATCCTTCCTGATTGTTTCTAAGCCTTTGTTTACAGATTTTTGCATTCCTGTGCAGCACCCAGAGATTATCACTTCCAATCTTTTTTCCGATTCTTTTTGAATCTCTCTGCATAGCAATTACTTGTTTCTTCCCCCATAAAGGTCTGATTACTGAAATGGTCTATATTTAGAAAAAATAATAGTTAGTCTTCCACTCTTATGAATTGCTAGTGCGTTAAGTCAGGTACCTCGGAATGGGATGACAATGTGAGTATGCAGAAGTACTGCTAGCATGCTAAGTGTGCAGCTGTTTAGAGCTAGTTAATAGGAAACACTGATGGTACGAGAATCTTCATTCCTGCCTCTAAGACATCTTATCAGGAACTGCAGGGAGGTACCTCTACTCACTAAGTATTTACAGCCTGAAACCATTTCCTGAAATTAGAAGGCTATACTTTTTAAATAATTCTTGTGAAATGCAGTCCGTTGTGCTGGAAATCTTTTGATAAAAGTGTTTCACCCACAAAAAAGAGCTAATCCATTATGGATTAGATGAACAATAGCAGAGGTGGTTTAGTAACTTCCCTGAATACTTTCAACAAACCCAGATGCAAGTACTGCAATAGAAGTCTTGTAAAATATTTATGAAAGCAATAGAAACTATCTATTTTTGACATTACATATTGCTTTTAATACTGAGTTAAGAACACTTTGTTAATTTTTTCCTTTTTTCTTTTCTCAAATGTTGATAGACAGTCAGCCAGTGTAAATTAGCCTTGTTTCATTGATACCAATGAATCTTAAGAAATATCCAATGTATCACTACCATCTATGATATTTTATTTTCTACATATTTATATTGCCAGATAACTGAGACTTTGTTACCTTTAAATTACTTTAACTGGATAATCAACTGCTTTCTTCCTATACCATATTTAATTTTCACCTCTTCCCATTTTGTGCTATTTCTTTTCTTCTTCTTCTTGGTGATAAGCATGTGGAATGAAGAAAACACCACACACTACACAGAACCAATTCAATTCAAGTTTCTCATTCTCCCTTTGGGAATTTTCTGAAGAGCTGGGTTTCCTGAGCCCTCCCCTCACTGCAGAAAGGACTGGTGTGTGGTACCTCTCTGAACTCATCATGAATCCTGTGCTCACAACAGGGGCTGACAAATTCTGTCCTGAAGAGGCTTTGAGACCACAGTGGTGTCAGGGGTGATTTGATAAAGGTTCTTGTTCTCTACAAGGGATATCATGCCATTTGAAGGAGGGACATAAGGGTGAGAAAACAGAACAGAAAATATGTACAAGTAGATATTTGCTGAGTACATAAAACTGTTAGCAGAGGCCAGGTCAAAAGCAAATAATTTTGATAGCCTGAACCATACGTTTGAGGTAAGTAGGGAAATGTAGGGCTCATACGCCAGCTAAAGAAATTCTGAGAATGCCAGATTACCTTTTAGAAGACAAATGAGACAAAACAGGAAACAAAACATGAAATAGCCCTGACTTCTTGGAGCACATGCCAGGATGTATTAAAAGGGCCACCCAATCCACTAGACAAGCACCACTTCCTTCAAAGAGAGGCCTCTGATTCTGGTAGCAGTTGACAGGAGCAAACTCCCTGTTCTTCGAAAAATGCAGACTACCATCTAATTATGGCTCTCAGACAAGATTCTGCTGTTTTCTCAYGGGACTAATAATATCTCTGCAGATTGTGAACAGGTTGTTGAACTGTTCTGTAGAGCTGCACCGGTTTTGCAGTTTCTATTTCAACATTTCTAACCAAGACCAAAACTGGGTTTGCCCAGAGAACTGAAATGTCTGAACTGTAGAAAATGTCTCATGCCAAAAAATCAGATGGTTTTGCAAAATCTGTTCTAACAGTTGGTAAGATTACACTGAAAATTGAGCTGTTATTCATTTATTATTATTCTTTCATTTTCTTGTTATTCATTCTGTTCCTGGAACAGCCAATGTGCAGGACATAATCTATGCCTACAGCGTACGCTACCTAAGAGAACAAGTTGCATAGGAAGAGTGGGAGAGCAGGACATAGTCTATGTATAATAGCTTTTAGACCATAAATACATACTTCTCACCYCCATATACTGCTTCCAACCCGCTGTTATTAATTTGCTATTTTTTCTCAGACGTCATAAACTAAGTGACTCTTTAGGAGAGATCTGAAAAAAATACAGGGGTTCATTACAATKAATCATATCAAAAGGAAGTGTCTCTAGGCGTAGGGGAAAAACAAGCATGAATGAAGATGATGCCTATGTGAATTGTGGAAAAGTGAGTAGGAAAGACCATAATTTTCATGAATGCAAAATGGCAGTAACGTTATAAAGCACAGATAGAAGAATACACCTTTTTTATTTTGTACTATGCTAAGCGACCTCCCCTGAATTAAGCCCCAATAGCCTACTTCATACAGTGCAGGGATCAGGAAAAAAWGATTCCTCAAACGATGGAACGCTTCAGAAAGTGCTTCTAACTTCTTGCTGAACCCCAAGTCTAAATGTACATCCAATGACATATGTATATGCGTGGATGGTTTATGTGCACGTTTATGTATACATGCGCACAAACACACACTCTCTCTTCTATAGTGGTGAATGAAAATGAAAGATACTGTAGTACAGATAAAGAGAARTGAGTCATACTACTAACAGTCGAATACTTGGCTGCTTCTAAACTATTCTGTCTCTTATAACAAATGACAGATAAATATTCTGACATATCTATGTAGATATGCATAGATATTCTATAATCTTCAAAATGGGATTAAAAGCTTAGATATTGCCAAGGGTTACTTAGCATTATTACAMTTGTTATGATAACTTCTCAATAAATTCTAGCATTGTTTAAAAATTATAATTAGGAAACTTAAAATGCATATTCTGTAATGCTTGTCATCCATCACAGGTTTTAGTGCAGTACATCTGATGAAGAACTCTAGTGTAGAATAAAGAGCAATGGCAGGAATGCCAGTCTCTGTATTTTTGATGATAAAAAGGCTGAGTGCTCGCCAGCAGCAGCTTGCTGTCAGTAAAAATGAATCTGAAACAGATGCCAACCGCGTCAACAGCTTGAGCCATATACATTTTTTATTAGACAAAGACATAAATCATGATAGAAGTACATTGGTGCAGGGCACATCAAAGAATACCACTATTACACCTCAAATTCAAAATATAAAGTTATCTAGTACTGTATTTCCCAACTAGACAATTCCATTCATATCTAAGTCTGTAAAACCATCATGTTTAGTGTTAAAAATATGAATTCAAACAGAACTTGGAAAAGGCTGTTGTATTTTTATATTTAATCTCTATCAATCTTGGATATTGTTTTACTAACACATGAACGCAAAGATCTCTTTACTCGCATTGGAGCACAATTTTCTGTTTTCTTTTGTTTTCTTTTCTATTTAAAGTTTATATCAAAGTAATGTGTATATACTCCTGGATATATRGCTAAAAATCACTAAGCTCTTTCCCTCGTACCCACCTCCCATGGAGATCACAAGCCTCTAGCTTAGGCTAATGGTGCACAGGGGGGGAAAAAAATCCTTACAACTGCAGAAATGAAAAATTGACTTCTCAAAGTTTTTTGTCTTAGAACCTGAAGTATTTTGGAATAAGACTTGCTTAATCATATTTCAGTGTCTATTTCAAAATTTTCTTGTGAGTTTTATTTTCCATGTTACTACCTACTTACCGAGATGTTCCATTGAGCTAGATACCAAAATCTGTTTCGAGAACTCTGAAAATGTGCAGTTCCATTTCAAGAAAGAAGTGCCTAAAGACTGGACAAAAGCAAATGCCACCCCCATCTTCAAGATGGGGAAGAAGGAGGACCCAGGCAGCTATAGGCCAGTAAGCCTCACCTTGATCCCTGGGAAGGTGATGGGCAGCTAATCCTGGAAACCATTTCCAGGCATATTAAGGACAAGAAAATCATCAGGAGTGGTCAGCATGGCTTCACAAAGGGGAAGTCATGCTTGACTAACTTGATAAACTTCAGTGATGAAGTGATTGGCCTGTAGATGAGGGGAGAGCAGTGGACTTCAGTAAGGCCTTTGAAACTGTCTCATGTAAGATCCCCATAGACAAGCTGTACGGGATGGTTAAGCAGACAGTGAGGTGGACTGAAAACCGACTGAGTCCAGTCCTGTTTAACATCTTCATTAATGATGGGGTAGAGTCTACCCTCAGCAAGTTTGCAGATGACACCAAACTGGGAGGAGTGGCTGATATGCCAGAGGGTCATGCTGCCATCTGGAGGGACCTCAATAGGCTGGAGAAATGGGCTGACAGGAGCTTCATGAAGCTCAACAAGGAAAAGTCCTGCACCTAGGGAGGAACAACCCCATGCACGAGTACATGCTGGGGGCCACTGAGCTGGAAAGCAACTTGGCAGAAAAGGACCTGGGGGTCCTGGTGGACACCAGGTTGAAAATGAGCCAGTGTGCTGGTTTTGGCTGGGATAGAGTTAATTTTCTTTATAGTAGCTAGTACGGGGCTATGTTTTGGATTTGTGCTGAAAACAGCGTTGATAATGTTTTAACAGGGATGTTTTCGTTATTGCTGAGCCGTGCTTACACAGAGTCAAGGCCTTTTCTGCTTCTCACACCACCCCACCAGCGAGTCGGCTGGGGGTGCACAAGAAGCTGGGAGGGGACACAGCTGGGACAGCTGACCCCAACTGACCAAAGGGATATTCCATACCATATGACGTCATGCTCAGCATATAAAGCTGGGGGAAGAAGAGGGAAGGGGGGGACGTTCGGAGTGATGGCGTTTGTCTTCCCAAGTCACCGTTACGCATGATAGAGCCCTGCTTTCCTGAAGATGGCTGAACACCTGTCTGCCGATGGGAAGTAGGGAATGAATTCCTTGTTTTGCTTTGCTTGCGTGAGCAGCTTTTGCTTTACCTATTAAACTGTCTTTATCTCAACCCATGAGTTTTCTCACTTTTACTCTTTCAATTCTCTCCCCCATCCCACCAGGGAGGAGTGAGAAAGCAACTGTGTGGGGCTTAGTTGCTGGCTGGGGTTAACCCACAACAGCCAGCAATGTGCCCTTGCGGAAAAGAAGGTGAATAGTAGGCTGGGCTGCATTGGGCTAAGTATCGCTAGCAGGCTGAGGGAGGCGATTCTTCCCCTTTATTCAGCCCACACCTGGGTTCCCCAGTACAAGAGAGACATGGACATACTGTAGAGAGTCCAGCAAAGGGCCACTAAGATGACTGAGGGACTGGAGCACTTCACAGCTGAGAGCTTGGACTGTTCAGCCTGGAGAAGAGAAGGCTCAGGGAGACCTTATTAATGTATACAAGTACCTGAAGGGAGGGTGGAAAGAGAACGGAGTCAGACTCTTCTCACTGGTGCTCAGTGACAGGACCAGAGGCAATGGGCACAAACTGAAACATGGGCGGTGCTGTCTGAACATCAGGAAACACTTTTTTACCACGAGGGTGACTGAGCACTGGCACAGGTTGGCCAGAGAGGTTGTGGAGTATCCATCCTTGGAGACTCCTGTAGACAAAAACTCCTCTAGACATGGTCCTGGGCAACTGGCTCTTGGTGGCCCTGCTTGAGCAGGGGGGTTGGACAAGATGACCTCCAAAGGTCCCTTCCAACCTCAACCATTCTGTGTGATTCTGTGTGATTCAAGAGTATTTTGGGGTTTATGAAATGAAATTTAAGTTCAAATGGGTTTGCATTTCTTCATTTCATGTATTTAATTTAGTTCCAGGGTTTCATATTCCCAAAGATTCCAAAGTACCTAGAAGGGAATGCAAAGGACAGAATGGAATAAAAATTTTGAATCTAAACCAAAAATATGGAAACACTTCTGTTATGTTTAAATAAGAAAGCTGTTGAAATTGCATGTATGCATGTGTTTACATTTTCCAGGAGTTGGTAAGGATTTTGGTTTTTTTTTTAGTATTCCCTCTACACCTAATCAGTTTTACCCCCTAATTGCTACCATTTGAGCATAGATGGAATAATGCACCCTTTCTGTAGCCTGCAAAATGAGCTATACTAACATTTCAACAATTTTCATTTGTGGTTTTTTCCCTGAAATTCTAAAGAAATGTTAAAAAGAGAACTTCTAACTGAATTACTTGTTACATGCAGTTTATCTTGTCATACTGCATATTTTTCCATTCCAAGCTGTCTACAAAACATAATTTTTAAAATTATTCTAAGTATCCACTCAGAGTGACTGAATGAATACTAATTACAGATGTACTTGAATTTTTCTTAAATTATTCAAAGGAAATATACAGCCTATTTCCTAACTGCAATGCAGTACTAGTAGTTAAATTTAAGTTACATAACTTTGTCTTTTTCCATTGAGTGGATGACCTACTCTTTATAAACATGGACACAAAGTGTTAATTATATCCAAGCTTCCAATTCATTGAGTTATTTGCAGATTTGTTATATATAGAAGTTTCACCTGACCATGATTGGTTGCTATCAGCCTGCGTCTTCTCCACAACTTCACCTGTTCATCTAGACTATCTTATGAACATTCCTACCAAAGAACAAGAAGAATATTAAATCATTGTTCTCATGAGGCTTATTTTATACTGCACAAGAGCATATTTCAATTTGCGGAGAACTGGCCTATTTCTGCTCTTAGTTATCCTGCTATAACAACTTTAATGAATTTAACTGCTTATACCAAAAGGCATAACAAATGAGCTCAGAAGCACTCAGTTCAACTCTGATTTGGGAAAATAACAGTTTCTACTGAAGTTGGTAGCAAACAGYGAGCTAGAATTTAGCTCCTTACTGCACCTGAGCTTAGTATAGTTTAGCTGCACATGCACTTCTAACTCTAAGTGTGTGAGAAAAGAGTTCAAAATGCTGTCAGCTTCTCTTACCCTGAAATCAGAACACTTGTCCTCAGGAAGATAATATCACACTATGGAAGATGGAAAGTGAAAAGTAGCATTATACTTTATTACAGCCTACATTGGTGACCAAGATCAGTTCATTCCAACAAGGGAGGGAAAGATTTAAGCTTCCCCTTTAAAACCACAATGCATAGAAGGCTTTCAAAGTTACTGTCCTGTCAGAACTGGATAAAATAGGTCAGGAGAAAGACAGAAAAAAGGAAAGAAAAGAAGGTTAATACTCCTTTATTTTTCACTTCTTTTTTTTTTTTTTTTTTTTTTTTTTTTTTTTTTTATTTTTTTTTTTTTTTTTTTTTTTTTTTTTTTTTTTTTTTAAAACCTACAAAGGATTGGTATCCTTTTCGTATTTTTTTATATTGTGGAGTATTGTGCTTAACATCATTAATTAGGCAGGATGTTAGACTATCAGAAGAAAATATAAATAGAAGGACTAACAAGGAATCTGTAATTCAAAACTGCTATCATATTCAAACTTGTGGAGGTCCCAGTGTCACCCTTAAGAATCGGCAGAGATTAAAACTCAGTCCCTAGGTCTCTTTCTCTCTGATTTCTTTGAGGGTCTGAGATTCTGAAGAGATAACCATAACCCTTGTATTTAAAACAGAAAGTCTCTCTCCAGTTTGCCCAGATCACACATTTATGCTAACACAAACACCTTCTCATTTCAAAGCACCTGTGAGCAGGAGGTCCCACTAGCCTTCCAAACTAGCTGAGGCCTCTGATGGGAACCACAAGGGTGATGAAAAGTATGCAAGGGTAAAGATACCCACAAAATGGGTTACTTTGTTGATTTTGTATGCAAGCTGTCTGTTCATAAGATGAGAAACTATGCTGAATTAGAATTAGGTAAAGGAATCAAGGCTGAAGTAAAATAATTTTGTCCAAAAGGAAATGTAATTAGCATGAGTCACAAGGGAGTCTTGGGATGCAAGGCTGACCTGTCTATATAACTGTATCAGTAAATACCATATTGGGTCAAAATCACCTCAGTAACAGCGTTGGAAACACCAAATTGGTGTACAAATGTAACAGAATTAGCTATAAAATTATGATTAAATACAGTGTAAGTGTAGTTGGCCATTGAAAGAGGTTAGTATTCAACAGGACAGACTATTTGATTGAGATTGGTTGTAGGTAGAATGTGGTCATAACCTGGAAGACAGATATAAGGCTTTCTCTCTCTCTTTCTTTGTCATTAGCTTTCCTCCAATGTCTCTAAGCTTATCTGTTGATTTGAGACATAATGTCCCCTAAAAATATTAATAATTGCTATTGAGGAGGAAAGCATCTCTATCCTTGTTATTCTGGGGGGAAATGGATACATATTTAATTGTTTTCTCTGAACTAAAGATAAGCCAGACAAACCTGAAACACTCTCCTTGAGATGATTTAAGTGGTAATGTAGTGCAGTCATGCTGCAAAACCATGGGCCACAATTCATATGGTTCTAATATAAGTCTATAAATGTTTAATTAAGGTTTATCATGGAGTTTCAAACTAAAATCTATTAGTCATTTCTCAGAGATGTACATCGAATGTCACTGTAAGATACTTTAGCGAGATCCTAAATGATAGACATAAGTGAGCATTATTTTATATAAAGTAAACAATTCCTGATTTTTTTAAAACATACTTGTTGAAGGCATGTGAAGTTGTAAAGACAAATGCAAGGCAAACAACAGTCGAAGGAGTACAGTTCATGGCACACTTTTTTATTAGTTTTCTATATTTTATCATTCTTAGCTGTTTTGCCTACCAAAATACAGTATTGCTTACATAAATGCTTCTGATCTTGTTTTGCCTCCCTCTAAATGTATTCATAGTTCTGAAAGGCAAACAGAAATCTACAAATTTGCAGCTACTTTTGCCTATGAGAAAATTTATATAAAAACATTCAAAGTAAAGTTAAGACGATAACAGGACTGACTAAAGGAGTAACAATACAAAGATCATATAAAATGTAAAGATATAATGAGATAAGTATTTTCACTAAGAAATGCATTGCATGTAAATTGCTGGGTCATCTGCTTCTTTAAACCTTACTTTTCAGAAGAAACACTCTTCTGTCTTTATGACAGATAACAGACTTTCTTTTGGTAGAAAAATATTTCTGATATTGTGGGGGGAAATGGGATTAAACTTTAGGGAAGAAAGGATTCAGAAAAAAATACATTTGACAAGTTTCTCTCTATTATTAAACTAATAATGTAAGATACTGACAGTTTCTTTTGAATATTTCTCTTAAGAAGACACTGAGCAAATGCCTACAATTCCAGGATCAATTTGGATCATGCTCATTTTAAGGCACTGTGTAACATAACTGTGAAGAACACCTGACTAGTCATAGCAGTAAAATCGTAAGTTGAGTACCTGTGACCAAGAAGGATAATGGATAATACAGTAATGAAGATCATATTAGCAATTCTCACAAGATCACATTAGCCATCCAGAAGGAAGATAGTACTTCTACATAAACAAAAATAATATCTAATGAATGGTACTATGTCTGTATTAAACAGTTTAACCCAAATTCCAATATTTTGAGACTTTCTGTATCTGGTTAGAAAAGAAGCATTTTTTCAACTTCAAATAGGACATGTTTGTGCATATAAAGGAAAAGAACTAATTAATGACATGACCACATCAGAATAAAGATATGGCCACTGACAGCTTTCAGTTCATTGAAGGCAAAACAAGGCCAAACAAGATAAATATGAGTGTATTTTGTTGTTGTTCTTCTGTTTGGCTGTTTTGTTTACAGACTTATTTTGAAGACTAGACCACAAGTGATAGAAAGGCTACAACACTGCTAAACTGGCTTCAGACACATGAAATCATAACAAGTGTTAGCAGTGCAATGCCATAAGATGTTCAGCTTAGTTTCCCCATATTTTGCATTCACAATCATGTTACTAAGCCGCAGCAAAGGTTGCCAGAAACTCATAAATTTTAAGAAGAGCAAAACTTTTGCTTGGTGTTGTTTCAGTCTGGGCTGACAGAATTTCTACTTTGTTTTCTTTTAGAATTAAAATTTAATTAAAWAAAAAAAAAAAAAAAACAAACCCCACAACCTCCAATATTTATCTTCAATTAATTCCTGGTAATGAGATACTTAATTCTGTGCCTGATTTTGAAATCAGATGTGACTCTTACACAACACCTATCACATTTCTAAAAGTACTGACTACATTTTAAGTGGTAAATATTTCATAAAAATATACCTTCTATAACCTTCCTACTCTTGAAGAGTATGAGTGTCAAATAGTAATGCTCTAATGTTGGTATGCCATTGAAAATATTGAGGTTTGTGAAAAGCAGTATATAGTTTTGTATGCTAGGCAGTCAAAAAAACAGACAGCAAAGATGATGTATATACTACCCCAATGACACCATAAGACAGCATGGTTTCATAACATTTCCATTCTGTGTGAAACTTAACCAGCTGACCAATATGGTCACTCACATATTTTGTTCTAGAATTTGACCACCACTCTAAATAGACTACAGAAAAACCTGTGTCATAATTAGTGGGACAGAAGTGATTTGGCASTACACTTGTTCAGCTGACAAACTGTCTACATGTTCCCAATCCATGAAACTTTATCAGGTTTCAGTTTTCCTTCCCAATGCAAAATTTTCTTTTTATTTGTGTCTGTGTACGGTAAAAACCATACAGACTAGTCTATCTCAGTATGGATTCAAAACTGTACTGAACTGGCCTCCCCAAAAGTTTATTTATTCCATGATAGGTGTCCTGGTTTCAGCTGGRATAGAGTTAGTTTTCTTCCTAGTAGTTGGTATAGTGCTATGTTTTGGATTTAGTATRAGAAGAATGTTGATAACACACTGATGTTTTTAGTAGTTGCTAAGTAGTCTACTAGTGAAGGACTTTTCAGCTTCCCATGCTCTGCCAGGTGCACAAGAAGCTGGGAGGGAGCATAGCCAGGACAGCTAGCCCAACTGGCCAATGGGGTATTCCATACCATGTGACGTCATGCTCAGCATATAAAGCTGGGGGAAGAAGAAGGGAGGGGGGATGTTCGGAGTGATGGCGTTTGTCTTCCCAAGTAACCATTACGCGTGATGGAGCCCTGCTTTCCTGGAGATGGCTGAACACCTGCCTGCCAATGGGAAGTAGGGAATGAATTCCTTGTGTTGCTTTGCTTACGTGCACAGCTTTTGCTTTACCTATTAAACTGTCTTTATCTCAACCCATGAGTTTTCTCACTTTTACTCTTCCGATTCTCTCCCCCATCCTATTGTTGGGGGAGTGAGCGAGCGGCTGTGTGGTGCTTAGTTGCTGGCTGGGGTTAAACCACGACATAGGTCTTGATCTTGATGATTGAAACTCTTTAGAGCAAAGCAAAAACATGAAGCAATGACTTCCACTTTGTAGGAACTGTCTCAACTACAGAATAGAGACAGAGTCCATCACACTGCCTCCAACCACAGAAGATTGAATCATTTATTCAGAGTAGAGATATTCAGTGAAATAATGTGCAAGAGATTCTGTAATGATCTATTTTTCAGAGAGGACCTGGTTTAAGGTCTTGGCTATAATTRAGCACAGATGAATTTTGAACTTCTCATGTGAGTGATCCAATGTTGAGTCTTTTGTCTTTGGTTCCAGAGACATTTTTCTCTCCTTCTATTTTTTTTTCTTCCCCTCCTCCAGTATCCTGGACAATAAGAATTATTTTGACAAAATTTCCAATGAAATTGGTATATTCATAAGAAAAATTTCTATTTTGACAAAGGCTACATTCTTTGACTACAGATTTTAAATCCCCAAATTCCTGATCACTCCTATCAATGTGAAGAATTTTTTGGAGATAGTTATAAGAGTAACAGAGAAAATATGTTTGAGAGCGCACAACAGTGATTAAGTCACAAACCCACTACATTGAAAGTGTTGCTATTTTCAATATGGATACACACTGTCACAATGTAGTGGACATTAAACAAAAATACAGAATTCCTTGAATGTGTTTTTTTTGCTCTTGTCCTTCATATTTTGGCTAAAAAGTGGTCTCTGCGCTAGCAGTTCCAAAAGGCTAGAGTAACCTTTCTTCAGGCTCTTTCCAGAAATCAAAGATAGCACTGAACTTTGGGAGCCCCTGTTTCAGAGAACACAAGCCATGAGGCACGTTGAGACTGAACTCAGCTGGTGTGTCACAGAGCTAATACGTTTCATCAGGGCTGTGTTACTTCTGCTTTTTGAATAAATAAGTCAAATATGGTCTTCTTTCAGTTTCTATTTTCACTGAAAATCCAAGCATTTTCATATGGCACTACAAACAATTTGGTGTCGAAATGTTTTCCCTTGAGGGAAATACAATCCTCCAAGACAACTGTCACATGGCTTCTCTGAAAGACATTTTGTATTTGCCTGCAGAGCACTTTGGATGACAGAATTAAGTAGACAGTTCTACAGAAAAAGACAGAGACAATCAACTGCTCTGCCATATTCACTCTAAGACAACAAACATTGTGAGATGCCGAGAACCAGAACTTCTTTCATGACTAGACAAACTATGAAATGCTTAATCTTTCCATTGCTGTTTAAGGCACAGAAAAGCTTCTCATTAAAATGAAAAAAAAAAAAATCATTATTCTCGATCAGTTTTTGCCTCTTACAAAAATTAGTAGGCCAATGATATATTTGTTTAAAGTAATTAATACCTAATTCCTAGAGGCTGATATATAATTTGATTTGCAATCTATTTATTGAAAGTAGAAGTCTTTCTGAGAAATAAGAGATGAGAGTTAATGGAAAGTTAGTACACAGCAAAGATTATGACAGAATATAATTTATAAAGACTTTCTGGTAGTGGAAACAGTATTTCACTTGGCTGTGATTTCACATTTTTTGTCCTTTTCTCTTATTTTCCCCAGAACTAGATGCACTGTGGCTTTCAGCTGAGATGGCCCACCTATGCAATTTAAGCAAAAGATTTTGAAAATAATGTCTACAAAGACATTAAGGTGAAATTTCTCAGAAGTGAATTCTTTAGAGCTCATTTTGAATAGAATTTTGAACCTGAAACTCCTAAAGCCAAATTCATCCCACCTCAGGTAAAATCAGGGGCTACTTAAATGTGGATTACATCAGGTGGCATAAGAAATCAATTAGTCTTTATGCTTGAACATAGGTAGTCAAGGTACAATATTTTTAAAGTTAAGAAATGCAGATTCCAAAAATAAAATAATGTAGAGGTATTATTATTGCATCAGAAATCTATTTTAGAAATAGATTTTTATATTTAAGAAAAAGTTGAGAAGGCTGCATATAGGGTTGAGAAGGCTGAAATATTCTGTTTCAGGCAGAATGATACAAAGGGTATGAGAAACAAAAGCTAATTGCTGGGTTTCAGAAAATACTATGCCCTACATTTTCAGTAGACCAAGAAGTAGAGCAATAATTGAGCCATTAAAAATCACAGTAGACTACAGGGAAGACAAAGAGACATCATGATTAGTTGTTAWCTTCAGGACCTATAAAACAGACTACATTTTCAGCTACATTAGGAGTAACATAGCATGGTAATCTAGATGATCATTAGTATTTTAAAGATACAAATTTCTGGAAAGTAAGTTTAAAAAAAAAAATCCCTTTTTCAAGTAAATGGTCTAGTTTTTCATTTTCAAGGTGATGAGGACTTCAACCAATACAGTAATTAATCTTAAAACTTCACATATAATCTGAGCATTTCAGAATATGACTGTAGATCAGTTAGTACATTGGTAAAATCTTCATCCCTCTCAGAATTTCTTAAAGAATTGAGATCTCTAAATTTCTAAATAGTGCCAAATTAGAGTAAACCATTTATAGCAAGCTGTTATGGAATGCCTGACGTAATTTGAATAGAGGGGGTATAAATTCTTTTTAAAATATTACTCTGTGTTTCCGGTAGCAATAATCATTCTGCCATTATACAGAAACAGCATAAATGCAACATATGACAGCAGGTCTTTTTGTTTGGAGTTAGGATAAGGGAAAGGATTTAATAGGAACATCTTGATGATACAAGCCTATCCTTCCCATGTGTTTGCCCCCTCCAGACAAATAAACAAACAATTACAAAAATCCACAGGGAATAAAAAAATCTTCATGTCTTCAAGAGAAAATGCCAAAATGGCAGACAAGACAGCTTGCAGTTTACTAACAGAAACCAATTGCTATAGGATACAGTAGTATTACATGTACGGCTGCACAGACAGGGGAAAGCAGTATCCGAGAGTTCTTTGCTACCATGTTCCTTCTCTTGAAGGGCAATTTATTGTATGAACTACTGTGAAACTGCAAATAAATCAAAAAAATAGTGAAATAAAAAAACCAAAAAGGAAGTCAGAGGCAAAGAGTTTTTTTTTTTTTCTTTCCAATAGCACTCTGTCACACTTCTATGAGTGCATGCATTTATGGAAGCATATGTTAAACACCTGATCTGTGAAGCTTTCTACGGATTTTCAGTAAAGTGCTATTTGACRATAGCCCACTTATTTATACTTTAACAATATGCAAACGTATTGGCATTCACCAACATAATGCATTTCTTATAATCTAAATACTTCATACAAGAAAAAGGCCGGGCAATGGTGACAAAATAGTTTATATTATTTTCAATACTTCTGAACAGTTGTAGACACCTAGAACCTTTTCCAACCTTAATGATTCTATGATTCTATGAACCTAACCAAAACAGATTCTCAACTATTATTGCATATAAACGACTGGCACTCTGAAGTGCACAAGCAGACAATAGCATATCATAAACGTTCTGAACATGCTTCTAAGATGGAAATAATGTTTTTAAACTGTATCATGTATACACATTTAAATAGAATACCTATTAACACAGAGTATGGATTTTCTTTCTAAGATTTTTTAATTGTATTACTCTTTTCTATAGTTGAGAAACAACTATATGCACACATAACACTTAACAAGTTCAACATTACTATAAAACTACAATCAAACTGGAAAATAATATGGCTAGTATTGTCCTAATAAATTATTTTGAACAAGATGTGCTGAATATGGGATAGATAAGTTTCTACTGAAACAACTGAAGAYGACCAGACAGTTGCTTTTCCAAGCTTCAGAACCTCCATGCCTGTGTTAAAGATGATCCAGAACTAAGCTGTTTAATCACTTATAAAATATTTTTCATCCAAGTTCTTTATCAAGTTTTCCACTGTGCTTGGACCATGATACACTGCTCAATAACAACTCTTGTATTAGAGAGTCAAGAAGATGTCAAACAAAATCTAATCCAGGCAGAGAGGCCCTGGTTAGGACTAAAGAATGACTAGAAACCTGATTTAGTCTTTTTTCATGAAACCAAACACAGTGGCCTAGATCGCTGTTTGAAGCAGGGATGCAAGGACTGGGATGCAAGTCGCTGCTAGCTTTACATGATCTCTGTGCTTATGATACACTAGGCAGTGGTGTGCTCATGTAGTCTTCAAGGGCTACTCTAACTCACACAGCTGCCAGTGTCATCTTGATTCTAAAAGAGCAACTAGAGATAACTGGTTGTAAACCTGATTATTTATCCTTCCAAACCATACTACTAAGAATTGTAGTGCTTTGTGGCTTAGCTTTCCAGATGCACACTATTCAGTGATCAATCACAGAAAGAGTGCCAATATAAGTGTTGAGGGTTAGGCAGTCCCTAGGCTATTGTAGTCCATGCCAGACTGGTTTTAATCATCTATTGAGGATTTAGATATATGTTGTGCTACAATGTATCAAAAAGCCCCCTGAAGGAAGGGAAAAATACAAAGTTTTATGTATGAACTTGGAAGACAAAATATATAAGAATCAGTTTCATCATTATAAGCTGCACTGTACAATATCTTTGCATTTTTTTTATCTCCATAATGCATTTTCAATCTCTATATTAAAAATTCTGAAGTTTAGTATTTTACACCTTGTAATGTCTTGATTAAAAGGGAAACAATACCTAGAGAAAATTTAATTTTCAGGATTATACCATTAGAAAGTAAATAAGTCTGCATTTTCTACAAAAGGTGAATTATTAGATAAAGCAGTTCAAACTGCGGGAGCAAATATTAACTTCAGGAATTTTAGTACAGATCATGTGGCCGTATAAAAAATGTGGCTGTTTCAAGAGTAACTTCTCTGTATTTAAAATCTTTCTTGCAGTCTTTGGTTAGCAGCACTTGATAAAGTACTATGCATTTTTGTTGTGKTTTTTTTTCAGATATGCGATGTAGCAGATATAGAGAGACAAAACAGAATTTGATCTGAATTGCCACAACCCAGTAATACAACTGTAATTAACTTAAGTAAATGATGATGGATTGGTTATATGGAGTTATTACTACTCTTTGAAACTATAAGTATGTTGTGAACTCCCAAGATGATTACACTATTTCTATGTTCTTGGGTATTGTATAATGAAAACCACAGATCTAGAGCATTTCATGCATGATTTTCAAGCCTGTTGCTACTGTAAATGTGAACAGTCACATTAGGTTTACTCCTGTCATTGCCTTCAGTTCACATAATCCAGAACAAGAAAAGGAATTCAGTCAGAAACGAAACCATATTTTCGGTTGACTTAGGTACAGAATATGATAAACCAAAACCAGAAATCCAAATCACGTTACTGTGTCCTTTTGCTAGCAGCAAATTTTGAATGTTACTGAACAATCCATTACACAGAAAAGTAAGAAGTCCTAATCTAAATTCTAACATATTTCACTTACAATAAAGTTTTCATTTTAACTATCTTGGCTATAAAGAAGGAGTGATGTTAAAAAGGGAAAAGGAAAGATAAACAGACTAAACAGTCTGATTTGATAGTTTTAATGACAATTCATGGTGTTTCCATTCTTTTCTGTATTTCCTTTTTTATAAATTCACCTGTATTTTGATATTGAAGGCCACCTGTAAAGAATAACCTTCTTTCCTTTGGAAGCCATGTCAGAAGATGAGAGACAGTCCTTTTAAGAGCAAATGCTGCTTCATTCACTCCTTAAATAATGTAACACTACCCCTCTGAGGAACAGTAGCATTATTTGGACATAGCAAACAGTTTTCCATCTGGAGAAGAAATGGATAATTTATGTAACTTGTTTATCTAGAGAAAGGACTGTGACAAACAGCATATAAATCTCTGCATGTGAAAATATGTAAAGAGCTGCTGTATGTCCATAACCTACTGACCTGAACTTTTCTGCCTTTGCAGGATTTTACAGAAGCTGATACTATTAAAGGAACCGATCCCCTATATTTTTCTGTGATGCCTGCACTTCTATGTCTAGGAAACTTGCTACTATTGGAAAAGATGGTCTCCTTTTTACAACTGTTTTGCAATAGAAAGAAGATCCAGAAGGAACTCTGTGTCTACACGCTGAGATAAAGAAACGCGCTTTGACTAAAACAGTGTTATACTTTCTGAAATCACTTCACAGCACCTTTTTATAGGAAATTTCTTTCTGAGCACGCATAATCAACAATCTGCAATGACCATGTTACATCTTCAGACAAATTTCCTTCAACTGCACTACTAATATATGGGCTTCTTTTTAGCTTGAATTCTTCTGCCACATGGATTGTAGGTGCAAATTATGAAAGATTTAAAACATAATCATGAGCAAGCATCTTTACTGACATTTTAGATGCTTCAAACTTCAGAAATGTTTCTAGCAAAATGAAAGAAACATTACTAGATATTTAAAGACTTGCTGTGAGAAGATCTCTCCACTTCCTAAGAGAAAAGGCAAGAAAGAATTAACAAATCTATATTTTGAGGCTGCACAGAATCAAGAGTTCTGAAAATATCTAAAATGACAATTTTTCATATGAAAATCAGTGGTTAGTATTCTCTAGATAGAACAGATTTTTCTCTCATATGAAAGGAGAGCTACAAGAAACTGCTCAAAATGTGGGTACAGGGTCAAGAAATGACAAAGAAAATTTTGAAAATATTGCAATTTTCATAATGTGTAAGAAGCAAAAGTCAATTATTCTAGCATTTGTCCTCTTACCTGTGCATGGTCACAGAACTAACATTTTAAAATACAAACTCACACACACATAAATTGTGGGGAAAAAAGATTCATAACAAATTCCATTAATTCAGACAGATTTTTTTAAAAATAGGACAAATTTGGTGTTGCCAACCTGTTCCTTTTAGGTTTATTTTAATGTTTTATTATTCAGATATGACAACAACAACATTAGTTGCAGAATAATGGTCTAAAAACATTTCCACTACAGACTGTTTCTCCTAGGACATGGCCCAGATCTGGTGGATAAGATCTCAACTTTACAGTCTTTATCACACCACAGGGGAGATGCATATGCCTGGTTTGCTCCACATCTTACTGCTAACACTTGGCAGTAAGCCAGATTTCAGTGTTTTTAACAAGTCAATAAATTCACAACTCTAGATTCCAACAAGCATGAGAACTCTTTGTATAAAAGACTGCTGTTTCAGGGGCCTTTTAAATCTCCCCCGATCTTGCTTTGTGGTTTCCCCAATTTAAAATTGAAATGGAAAACAAAGTGAAGGCACAAAAATTCTACTTTGTTCAATTTTCCCATCATAATAGCTAACATTTTTACAGCACCTATTTTCTATGGGAACCTTAAAGTGCTGTATAAACTCAAACCAATACAAAAATCACTCCACCCCCATCCAATATAGAGCTATGCATAAAGACAAATATAGCAATTATCTAAAAACTCATATTGATACTGTACTTATTTTAAGACAAGAGGAAAATAAGAAAGCCACATACCAAATAAAAAAAATAGGTAAAGTGCCCACAGTACAAATTGCTATAATTGTAATCTGGAAGGAAACATAGGTTCATTACTCTTTAGAAAACTGCAATAGTCTTCTGACAAATATTTAGTACCTTGACACTTAGGTCTCATCTAGAAGACTGAATAATCTCTTGGATCTACCCTGMCACAGTATGTGTTCAGATTAGTAAGGGACATGTTTCCTTGTAGCATCATGTCCTGTATTTTCTATAGTAAGCGATCTCCCATCAAAGATTTGCCAGCTTCCCCTGTGAACTCTGAAGAGAGAAAAATGCTGGGTAGAAAGGACAACAACATAAATATTCTGCTTTCACTAAAGACATCCATTTCTGCTTAGAGATTTTTTGTTTAAATAAGTCCTTTGAGAAAGCATGATGAAAAATGAAAAGATTTAACTTCAGGTATCTTGCAGCAACTCTCTATGCTAAAATGACAGTGGTGTCCTTTCCAGCACCAGTTCAAACTCCCTCCTCTCCTTTTCATCCCTGGTCAGAGAGGTATTTTCTCTGAGTATATTTCTGTGAAATGCTGTCAGCACCTCCCTGAGAGTGTAGCAGAGACTAAAGAAAGAAGCAGGGCAGATGGTAAAAGATGGAGCCTTAGTAAGGATGCTCTGTTTACATGGTGCAGGAATCAGAAAGAGAGAAGAATCTCATGATTGCCAGGAGGTATATCAATATCTCTCTATAGGATTAAAGGTGATCACTCTGACAGGGCACAGTACAACTCCTGAGTACTGTGGGCTGCCTCCGGCTTCTGCTCTCTGCATTTCCTGACTGCAGTTCTATTCCCTTCTCTGTCCCATTGCACAACTCAGCATCCCAGCTTAAGCCCTGCCCCAGCCACCTCTCAGTGCTGTCCCTTGCACTGCTCTTGGCAGCAATCTGACAATAATTTATCCCCAGAATATATGTCTTTATTACTCCTTCTCTACTTCCTGGGAAGAGTGCTCTCATATTTTAAAAATCATTTTGTATAATGATTGGTGGAACATTTTGCCTTATATTAAGTATGGTCTAGAAGCTTTGTTTCCATACTGTTCACTATTCATCATCTTCTGATCGTTTGGCACCTTCAGAAAACAAATTAAAAAAGCAAGGCAGAAAGAAAAGTATATTGAATTTTGCAGTATACTTCAAATATTATGAGAAAGCAAAAAGCGAAGGCAGATGTTAAGGTTATCTCAGTAACAGTAACTCAGCTCTATGTATCTTTGCTGTTATTTATTCTTCAGAGAAGACAATCCTATCAGTTTGAAAAAAGCTGCAGAATGGAAGCACTGCTTTTGCCTCCTACGAGTGCATAACAACTTAACAGACCAGCTCACTTGTGACTTCCTAGCCCTGCTACCGACCTGATACACAACATAGGGCACATAATTTCCCTGTTCTGTGTCTGGTTTTCTCTTTCTTTGTTTATCTTTGTCATCTTGGTTCAGTCTTTGAACCAAGTTTTTTTCTGAAATATATATTCATACAGCATCTAAGACAGTGAAGTCCAAAATTCAGTGGGGACTTCTAATCATTGACCAGTAATTACACAAGTACATTGCATGCAGTACAGTTTCCTTTACTTCAGAGAGAAAAAAGCTTTGTAGGTAGGAAAAAAATAGTAAATTCCCTGTATCTTCACTGTGATATGGCATTGACATTGTTTCACATGGGATTCTCATTGGCAAATCAGGAAAAGACTACAGGATCTACAAAATACAAAGAAAAAATGAATTAACTGTGGTTACATGTCTCAAAGAAGGCAGTTCTGATGGAAGACAGTAACAATTTCCAGAAACACAGAAAACTGAATCATAGTAATTTGTTCTCTATTGTGAGTGTAGACAGAACAGGAAGAATTAGGTTTAAATTATGGTAAGAACAATTAAGATATTAGAAAACCTTTCCGTACAGAAGATACTCGAAAGCTGATTGAGGAGACTGTAAATTTAAAAATGATTAGGTGAGCATTTCCTAGTACATACATTTAGCGCTGTCTCTCGGACCATTGAAAGGTCTAGATAACTTCTTCAGTTCCCTTGCAGCCTTATTTTACATGATTCTGTAACCTATTTGTTATCTTCTCTGATTCTGAATAAGAATGTCTCAGAAAAGCCATTTTCATTAGTTTCCAATTATCTGATGTATTTCAAATTCACATATTCTGGAAACTCATATGTATTCTAGAACACAGAAGAGATGAGCAGATAATGGAATTAAATGTGAGGTTTAATTATTATCACTTTGTTGACTCCAAAAGAATACGAAATTGACTGCCCAGGTAATAGGTAGAATTAAAATCCCTGCAAATAAATAAAAGATTATTGTGCTTTTCTGCTCTTTTTGAGCTGTACGCTTCTAGAGCTATATAAATTTCCAAGGTATTCCTCTTCCCAATGCTTCCCTAGCATGCTCCAATGACATATTTAAACAGTGATAAATATGCGGATTTAAGTAAATGGAGTTAACAATTCAAGAAACTTGTATAGTACTTTTCCTCACCAATTTTGAAGTTGCAAAGACCGGCTGTTGCTGTTTTGCAGAAACAGTTTTAAATAAAAATTAGTATTTTTAAAGTTGCAGACATCAAAATAATAGTTAGAACTGTTCCTCCATTGTTTTTTAAAAAAAACCAAAACTTTTGAAATAAAATCAAGCCTGTTTAGTTTCACGTGTAAAGAAAGATCTGAAATAGCCATCTTTTTCCACCCAAAAAGTCTACGTGAAACAGGGCTTAGGATGATAGCTTAACTATTTAACTTAATTCCTGTAAACACTATAATGCATCTCTGAATGGTAATCTAATTCACCGAAATTAGACATCTGTCCTTCCCTGCTGACTGTGCATGGAACCAACAGAAACTGCTAGATGCTCTTATTAATTTGGGAACCAACGTGCCTAATCCTTGCTTGAGACTGATGCCCACCAGAGAACGGCTGGCTTTCAAAAGACCTGAAAGCTTTTCTGTGGCTGGTTATTGTGAGCATTGGAAACTATGTATGAAGTTACACTATCTTAAATTCTGCATTATGACTTTGCTCCAAGGAAGGAGAGGATAAGCTTTGAAAAAACAAACAAACAAAAATTATTAAAGGCAAACATTTAGACTAAGTTGCAATTTCATAATACGCTCTCTGCAAGGACAGAGACCTGGGTACAACACAGAATCTTTGCAGATGATGTATTTTGAAAGGTTTTTTTCTACTAGAATAGTTCTTCTGTGCATCAAAAAATAAAGAGTATGTATAGATTACTTCTCAAATACTCATTAATTACATTTTTAAAATCTGCGAGGATGTAGAAAATGAATATTTTTTTCTAGTTTTAAATACAGGAAACTGAAGAAGGGAAATTAAGCTATGTTTTCCAAAGTAATAGGATTAAGATTCAAAAGTTCTTGGTTTTGGTACCTGTGATCAGATTATTCTCTCTTCACTGATAAATTTAACTTCATTTGAAGAAAAAAAAACAGTGATGCTATTTATAACTAGTAATTTTAACATTGCTATTATTTGATTGCTAACATAAACTAATTTATTCAAATCTTTATTGTAATATGGTATTTATGAAACAAATGGGAGTAAAACCTGCTGCAGTCAGGTCTGGCGTAAAGCAGTTTGGTCTGCTTCATAGGGCTCCTTCATTTTACAGTATTGATTACTGTTACCATCTTTCAACACATCTGCTTTCCAAGACTTTGAACAAGACAGAACACAGGGAGTGTGAAAATATGCAGTTGGTTAGAAAAAGATTTAATGAAAATATGAAAACCATTCTGCCATATTTTACTGTGCAAATTATGGATTTTTTTTTTTTCTTTCTTCTTCAAAATCAGTAAGGTTGTTGGCATTTTCAACATCACTGCTTTGTTGGTAAGTGGCAATTAAACCATTTTACACACCACCTGAATCACAGACCATTTGTTCGTGAGTGCTCAGTTAAGTCTCCCGTTGGTCAGTCACATTGTAAAGATCAGGTGTAAAACTGCAGTGACAAAGATTTCCCACCTATTCCATTTACAGCGATGTAAGTGTATGTTTAGGTTAAATCTCCAGTAGAAAAGGGGTAAAAATGCTAATGATGCCAATGGATTGCAACAATATCTTCAGGTAAAGAAAGGCCTGTGGCTGCACTGCCTTGGAAAAATTAATCCTCTGACCACATTTATTTGGCGCAAGGAGAATGTGTGTTTTAAGATTCTTAATCTTTGCCCATGCTTTTGGATATCATTTTGCATTGCTAGCTCATTCAGATTCTTTACTCTTCTGAACATATATTCATCAGATTCTGATTTTCTATTCTTTGCCCATGAGATCTAATTTTATTCAGTTTGAAATTTTTCAGAGACATTAGAGAGCATATCACACAGGCTAACTTTTTAGACACTTAAGTTAGGAGGTTAGTCTCCTTAAGCTCCCTGGATCAGCAAGACAGAGCTAGTTTTCTTTAGAGAGTGATTTTCACCATAATGTGCATGCTTCAAATCACCCTCTGCAGGGACCGCTCTCTCTCTCTACTGACTGTACGGAGTGCCTATGCAGCCTGGCTGTCCTGGACATCTAAGTGTGGTTGTCATCTTCACCCTTTTATCTAGCCATCTCCTTGTATAGCTACTACTGTTAACTCCATTCCTGTCTGCAATTTGTTTTCCTGGCATTGCTAGTTCATCTGTACGCTAGAGAAAGAAGGCTTAAACAAGCTCATCTAATCCTAGACCAATCTAACAGCCTGCTGATACTAAAAGGGTCAGTCCACCTTTGCCAGCTGCTGGCCATGCAGTTCTTCATTGTGTTGGACCCAATACAAGTCACACTTCAGACTTTTGCTAGCTTAGCTTCCCATTGGATTGGCAAACTGAATGGCTCACTGAGAGAGTAAGCATGATTTATGCACGGGAAGGTGCAGGAATATACGACTCAAAGTTGGGCAAGCAGAACTACTTAGAGGCAATAAGCTGTTAAATCATTTCCACCTATTTTGTTTGCCTCCTCTGGTAAATACAAACGATCAGTGTGTTTAACAATTTTATTATGTTAAATTAATTTATCAGTTATAACAACGAGGATGCGAAAAAGGGAAGCCTACATTTAAACTCCAAGTAGAAAATATGCTTCCTAAAATCTTGGAATTTTGAAACCTCATAACCTGTTAGTCCATGCGAGAAATGTTCAGGAAGTTGCAGAGTAGAATGAGGTCTTTGTACTTGCCTGACATCTCTGCATTCCTACTTACAGCCCTAGGACACTGTCTCCTAAGGGTTCATTCCTCAACCTCCTTTCATCCCCCATAGCGTACAGCATGCTCTGTTCCTGGGCCTGGTTCTGTAGCATGTACATGGCTGGTTGACTGGCCAAACAGAACAGTAAAATTTGGCTCACATTAAATAAAGGACAGTAATTAGGTTTTTTTTTTTTTCCCTCCACCACTCGCCAATTTTCACAACACATAGAAACTCAGTATCTTTTTATATCCGTAACACTGTACTGGGTCTGGCTGAGCTAGAGGTAACCCTTTTCATAGCAGCCCGCATGGTGCTGTGTTTTGGATTTGTGACTAAAACTGGACCAAAACCGGACCAAAACCTTGCTGAATGTGTTTGAAACTGTTCAGTAGATTCAAAGTTACTGATGTGGAGGCCAACAGAAAAAGTCTTGTTCCTAAGAAAAAAACCTACGATAAACATCTCCACAGCTAACATGAACAAATTTATATAAATTCCATTCCTCTAAACACATGCAATGAAATACAATAAAACTTTAACTATGTATTTGCAGTTTTAGAGAGACAGAGAGCTAGAAGAATAACAATAAATAAAAATTCTACACCTCTGCCAGTTCCTTTCCTAATGTACCAAGGATTTTATCTGGCACTTTCAGATACAAAGAACAAAATTCTGTTTTTGTGTGTTATGTTTGCATTTTTATAGCATCTGAAGCTGCACTTGCCAACCATCTTGAGCTAATATTATTTACTATTTTTGTAAGAGTCTTTCTTTACTTCAGAAAAGAAAATAAAACTGATAATGCACTTTTTATTTACAATAAAGTTCCAAAACAACGTCACTGCAGTTCTAGAAGTTAAAGCATTTTTCCTATATGTAATCAAAATTCTAGCCAGGTTCTTGAAGTCAACAGTTCCTCAAATATGGTCTTCCTTTTTTTATTACTGTTTTGGCATTTGTGTTAGAAGTTATGCAGTCTCACACTGTTGACTGGTATTATAAGGCAATTGGCAGATACCTGTAGTATAATAAAACAGCCTCATTTTGTTTGCAAATAACCGTCTGTATCTTGACATATTTTTAATAGAATTAACAAATTACTGGAATGATTCACAGAAGACCAAAAAGTCCAGATGTGCCAAGGTATGCATGCAAGTTAATATTATTCAAGCACATCACTAAGAGAGAACATGCCAGCCAGGAAGTTTTCATCAGGTATATGCCTTTATAGCAATAACATGATCAACACTAGCAGCTGTGTTTAAATATCAATTACAAATGACTGACAGTGTTAAAAAGACCTTTTTCTCCATATAAATGGAGAAGAAGTATGCACACAGTATGCACAATGGAAATCCAAATTACATGTTACTACTTCAACTACATGTGCTCCAGCATCTGTAGACAAGCAAGTCACCCTGCATTCTTTTTTTCTGCCTGAGTTTCCTAATTAATGTAATAGGGGAATCCTAGACTGGGATGTCAGGAATTCAGTTGAAATCACCGTTGTACTTACAAGCCATAATCATAAAGCAATGAGTAAAACTAGTGCTATCTTCATATATGTAATACTTTGAACTTTCAATTTTGAGTAATCCAAAGAAATCCTGCACTTCAATCTTCCATTCCAGTGTTATTTTCTATACAAATAACAACTTATGTAATCATTGAAAAGTATACTGGTTTAGTTTTTGATCTGATCAGGAGTAAAATCTAAGTAACATTACGATTTTCTGAATAAAGAACAGGGAACATTTTTCTGTGACAAAAAGGTACCATAAGTTTTCAGCACCCTGTTTAATTCTTGATACACATTGGAGTCTCTCTTATTTGTGAAGCAAAGCATTAGTAGAATCCAAGTCTTCAAATTCAAGATCTGTAAATGCCATACTGTACTGTTTTAGCTAAAATAAGCACATCTTTTAACACATATTGCRTCATTCATCACTGTCCTTTAATCTCAACACTAAACTGAGAACGTATGGTTTGTTTTGGAAAAAGAAAAACCCAAAGAAATACATGAAATTTTTGACCGATTCCCAATGTGCAAGCTTCATAGAGTTATTCTGAATGCACAAGCCTTAAAAACAGAACTTTAAACAACATTTCCGTAATATTCACTTCTATGTTTCTGCTCTTATTATGAATAAAACAGCATGATAACATCTTCCAGAACTAGTTCATTATAAATACTTTATATAAAGACCTAAATGTAAATGAAAATATATTTAACTAGAAATAATTGAATCATTGCTTCCTCTGTCATAGTAGTTAATAACATGAAAGGCTCCAAAATATGAAATCAACTCCACAGAAGTTGCATTTTAAAAKGTGTATTCCATGATGCATCTGTTAGAAAAGTTATTCAGCTACAGCAACTAAAGGCATATGCTGTCACATATATAAAAATTTCATTCAGTCAAGATGCTATTCTTCCTCTGTTTTTACACACACATGCACCCCTCCTGAAATAAGCTGTGACAAAGCAGTAAGTGAACCAGGATTTTCAGGCAAATGTTTCTGCAGTTTTTCCTTAAACCAAGCACCCCCCTGCTGACAAACAGTAATTTCTGGAGGAAGGCTTTACTACCACAGACACTAGAACCCGGGACTTCTCCAGCAAGAGAACTCAGAATTGAGACTGACTGCAGAAATGTGTTTATAACCATACAGAACCTACCCTGTCTCTCAGGACTGCTGGACTACAACTCCATGGCTTAGYGCGTTGCAATGATTTGGCCAGAGTCTCCTCTGAATCCCTCTCTCATTCTCTATCACCTCTGAGGATTAGCCTCTTTAGTCTGCTGTTCTCAAGTCTCTCACTCTCTGCTTGTGCTGCACATCTCTTTGTTTCTTTATTTGTTCTCCCTTATTCTCAGTCCACCCTGCCCTATATTCCAGAAACTTCTTTGCTCAATGTGCAGTTACTGTGAGGAGAGGCATGGTCTTGTGGGGGACACAGCAAATATGCGATGCTCTCTACTCTTCCACAGTCTTTAAGAGGAATATATCCATATATTCCACTTAAATGTATATATAAACATGTATATATATGTAGATACATAATACACAATATGTATACATTACAGATAAATCAGATACCAAATGACCTGTAGAATGAGACAGGAGAATATTTGCTAAACAAACGAATGAATTTTAAATAAAATCTAAACAGTTTAATGAAGTTTTAGGAATGTTTAAAACCACTGACATTTATATAGCATGACAACTATAACTTGCTTCAGTTTCTTTGGCTTGCTAAGCTTCCCTTAGTCTCTATTTACCCCCTTAACCATTATAAAAATGATCTTAATAAGGTAGACTGGAACAGATAAAAAATACCTGCAAACAACTACTAGAAACATTAGTGTAAGAGTGCCAAAAAATATGTAAAATGTACCATATATATTGTATATCTCATTAGCAAATCCAATAGCTTTTCTCTCAACAAATGACACCTACGTACCAAATAATCACCTATTTCTCAAAAGGGGGGGGGAATATTTTAATGTGTCATTACCCCATATTTTGACCTTTTCTTTCCTACTAATGTCCTTCCTCTGATTATGCTTTTTGTTCCATTATTTATCTTAATAGCCAGCTGTTGAAAAGCTGACATACAACCTGGGTTGCTCTAATAAACTTCAAGACTTCAAAGCGCTACTTGGGAATGGATCCAGACTCAATCTGTCTACTCCCATTGAAAAAATACCTAGGTAGCAGTTTTGTATAAAAACACTTGCACTGTCTTTCTGTTGGTGATGGAAACCCACTTGTATACACAGTACAAGAGTTTACCTTGTAAACCTGGGCTGGGCTTACATGACTGTTTTTTTAAGAGATTAAATAGATGTATATTAATTAAGCATTATGACTGTGCATTTCAGTGGAAAAAAAATACCACCCCAAAAGTTTAAAACCTTAAGGCATTAAAACTTAAGAGATTTCCATAAAGTCAATATCCAAACTAAAAATATATCACAGACCATCAAGAATATAGAACTATGACCACGAAATATAGCACTTCCTTAACTATTTGTGCATGCAAATATCTGTTTTGTAAAAAAACCTCACAGTTACTGTGAATCTAAATTAGTGAAAACAAATAATTTTGCATAGTCCTGGACTGTTAATGTTTTCAAAATTAGGATGAATATCTATATTAATGCATTACATGCAAGTGTCACTCTTAAATAAAAAAAAAAGAAAAACAACAACCAAACTTACAAACAAAAAGTACATTTTAAATGTATTTACTGTATTAGAAGAAAGACTTTTTCAATAATTTTGACAATTAATTGCAAGGATAGAAATAAATATATTTTCAGGAAAACAGAAAATTTTCCATTTTCCCACAGATTATTATTCTGTAAAAGTTATCATTTACTGTCCACAGAGTAGAGCTATACTTTATGAATGTGTAACAAAAAGGTATCCGCATATATTTCACCAATATATAGCAGTAATTGGCAGTGTGGCTGGAGTGTGGCCAGATACCAATGTCTTGAGTTATCTGATATCTTAAAGATACTATGACATGAAAATGGGGCAGGTAATGAAAGAAAGCAGGGAATATAGAGTAAATAAATATGTAATAAGACTTAGCTTGATGCTTTATATTCTTAAGCAGTGGAAATAGTCCCGTTTTCTTTCCAGGGTAATATAGTCCTTGTTTATCCTTAATGCTTGTAGGCACTTAACTGGAATGTTAAAGTCATCCTAGGCACTTTTTTGATCAGGAGAAGGGAAAAAAGCACCTTCAGAACATAACTCAGGTGTTAGGATTGAGTGATTCTCTGTATTCTTCCATCAACTATGGAAACAATCTACAGCAACTATGTTCCTGCCTTAGCCATTTCGGTTTTGTGCCTGTGGGATGAACACAGTCATATCTACGCTGAACACATAAATAAATGTTAATGTTTTTAGCTTCTGCAGGCCTGCCATAGCACATGCATCTTCTTGGTCTTCAAAAGAATAAAATGAAAGTAAGTTAAAACATTCCTCAGGGAAAGCACAGGGGTTGTAGAAGTGTCAATAAAAACCTAATTTGGTCTACAGAATTTTTATTACAAGTCACCCTTCACAAAATGTCCTGAAAACAAAGAAAAAGAAGCAGTTTCCCTGCATATAAATAGCAAAGTATGGAACCCCATTTATATTCACAGATGCATATAAGGTTACTTAAAGTGAAGATACACAGGGCTCTGTTAACCTGTATCAGCACGTTGTGCTCCCAATTCAACAGATGTCTCCTGTGAGCTCAGCATCATTGAATGTATCTCAAAGGCACAACAGTGGTCTGTGTGCAGACAACTGACCAATCTTTTTTCAAAATAGCCTGAGAAACAGAAGCGGTACGTTGACACTAGCATCACTGGCATCTCAGCTATCGCACTCTGTTAACTCAGTGACACTATTTCCAAAATGAGAGCTACCTCACTCATTCTTCTTTGCTGTCTGCCAACTGTCTGGAGAGCCCGCACCACCAACAAACTCCTTTTTCTTTTTTTTTTTTTTTTCCTTTTTTTTCAGAAAAAAATGCCCAAAATTCCTTTGCTCTTTTTCCACAATACTAAATTAGTCCACTGCTTGTATGTTTGTGGGTCTTCTGCGCACTGAAGTCTGTTTTTCATGGTTTCATTACAACCTTCAATCTCACCATTACTTGTGACAAAAATCTGAATTGTTTTGTTTAACCAGACAAAAATTCAAAATGGTCAGGTGTAATGTTTTTCATCTCATTATAGCAGCATACCTCATCTTTAATATTGAAACAGCTACAGAGTTTCTGAAMTCCTTTGATTTTTTATGCTGTAGAAGCTAATTAGTATTATTACCAATTCTAYAGAAAACAAGCATCAAATGATAAGTTTCAATCATTACTGTCCTCATCTAACCCATACATTCTGGTAAACCAGAATATTTTCTTAATATTCATGTTATTTATTAAAAATCCAATGTTATTCTTTATAGTTGCATAAAGCTGCTACAGTATCACTAAAAGGTAAATATCCAAAAGCTGTATCTCATAAAATGATAAAAAGCATGTCTCCAAATTACAACAAATGACATCACTGCAGTCTACAGATTGAAAAAACGCAGATGAATGACCAAGGGGAAAAAAAAAAGGATAGAAGAAAATGTGAAGTACTGATTTACAAGCTGTTAAGAAACAATAATGAATGCTGGCACAATCCATGAACAGGACATTCTAGACTCATTGTGAAGACTTATTTCAGGGGACCCTGCCAACAAAAACAAGTAATGCAGGCCTCGGCAATCTCTAGACTTCTTCCAATAAAGAGACATAATCAATCAACGATATATTTCTGAGGGTTTTGTTCCTCTTTTTTAATAAATTCTATTAACAAAGTAATTCTTTGGTTTTCTGTTAAATCAAGACAGGAAAATGTATAGTCTCAAAAATCTTCTCCATGAAAGATAGAACAATAGACAGGAAAAGGCAATTTCCCAGGAAAGAGAGATGGCATACTGGATCGCTGGGTTTGGACAACAGAACAGCTTTACCAAAAGTGCTTTTGTCTCTTGTAACACATATGCTGCAGTTAACAAGCCATAATTCAGAAAAGCAAACACATAAATTGCTGGTTGGAATAAAACAGTAGATTTCCTTGTTACATTACCATACGATATGAAACTGAATTCTAGACCGTGGCTTGCAAAAAAACCAATTTCCCCCAAATTACAATGTTTTAACTACCAGCTACATCCTGAGAACTCCTTATTTTTTATTTTAGAGTTCTACATTTCTTCTGGCTGCTGAGAAATACGACACTGTTCTCCCAGCCTTAATTAATGTTTCTGTGCTGAACACATACATTATAGCTTATTGCTATAAAGTCTGTGAAAATGGACAGAAACAGGGTGAATCAATATCCTTACTTTAAAAGAATTTTTAGCTACATACAAATTTGGAAATGTAGCAAATGAATTATTAGCACTTTGCAAAAAGATCAATTACATACTGCATTGGACTCCCTTCTTGAACCACACCTAACATAATATGAAGTCACAACTGTTGCTAGTCAGGCTGAGTCAGCAACAGCAAAAGCAAAACTGGGATCTTAAAGGCAGAAGAAGCACTGTCCAAGTGATTCAATGGCTACAGATGAAACCTTTAAACACTGACTATTGAAAATTGCAAGACTGCAAATAGAGAACCAGTACCCTCAGTAAATTCGATATAAACAGAAACAATAATGCTACTTCTGTGAATCTATGCAACACATCACAAGTTATATCATATGTTATCCAAAGGAAGCTCAATTCAAACATTTCAGGAATACTGGGCATTTTACTAAGATTTGTCATTATACACCAGCTAAGTAACAAATAACTGTGACAGATACTACTTACTGATTTAAACTAGGATAGAAATAGTTCACAGTATGTCATGGAGGAAATTATACATAGTATTAATGTTTCCAGCCTATCAGGACAAGCTGATATTGTTAAGCATCAGCTAAGCTGTCTCTATGGACAACATCTATTTATTTGCAGTGCTTCAGAGTAGTGATTTTCAAACTCTAAGTTGTAGAGCACAGAGCTCTGTAACTATTGATTACTTCAAAGATTCCACAAGACATCATGGGGAAAACCACACTGAGTAAATGAAATTTATATATGCTAAAAAGTATATGCAATAAATACAAAATTTCTAAAAGCAACCTTAGGTCCAATAGGATACAGTTAGTCGTTCAATATTTTCTGCAAATAAAAAGGGGAAAAAGTTACGTTTGGAAGTGTAGCCTTTCTTGAACTTTATTTATAAAAAGACACTCAATTCTTATAAAAGTTCCACTACCAATAGGAACTTTAAGTTTCATGGATAAACGTTTGACACATTTATTTTGAATAGTAAACATTTTATGCCTCAAATCTAAATAGTCTCAAATTGAGCACCTACATAGTTTGATCCTGTGTTAAAATCACTGTGATAGCCAGTATCTCCCAATATGGACTGAGATCAACCCTTGGAAAACCACTACATTTCTGTCAATAACATTTTGAGAACTGAAGGAAGAACTATCTCACTCTTCAAAAGTTCTTGGTTGTGAATGAACTAAAGAAAAAATGGAAATTTATACTCTGGCAGAAAACTCAGACAATGACTGTGAATGCAAAATGACAAAATAATCATAGAGTGATAGAATAATCTAGGTTGGTAGGGACCTCTGAAGGTCATCCAGTCCAACTCCCTACCAAAAGTAGGTCTACTTAGATCAGGTTGCCCACGGCTGTGTCCAGTACAGTCTTGAACATCTCCAAAGATGGACAACCTCTCTGGGCAACTTGTTCCAGCATTTGACTGCCCTCATGGCAATTTTTTTTTCATTTTATCTAATTGGAATTTCCCACATTCCAACTTGCGTCTGTTGTCTCTCATCCTATTGCTGTGCACCTCCACGTAGTCTTGTTTCATCTTCTCTGTATGCTCCAACTGGGTAGTTGCAGACAGCAATAAAGTCTCCCATTTGCCTTCTCTTCTTAAAGCTCAACAGGCCCAGCCTTCTCAGACTCTCCTTGTACATCAAGTGTTCCCACCCCCTCTTCTGCAGAGCTTCTTCCTAGACAGTCAGCCCCCAGCCTATACTATTGAATACGGTTGTTCCATCCTTGATACAAGACTTTGCATTTGCTTTTATTGAACTTCATTACATTCCTGTCAGTCCATTTCTCTAGCTAGTCCAGGTCACTCTGATGGAAGATCAACTGCTGCTACCCCAGCACAATCAATTAGATATTGCCCACAAACTTGCCAAGAGTGCACTCCATCCCTTCATCCAGATCATTAAAATAGACATTTAATTGTGTTGGTCCCAGTACTGATCCCTGAGGAATGCTACTGGTTACTGGGCACCAGCTGGATTTTGCACCACAGATCACACCTCTCTCATTCCAGCAGTTCAGTCAGCTGTCCACCCACCTTACTTTTCACCTATCTAGCCCATATCTTACCAGTTTGGTAACAAAGAGACTATGTGAGACTGTGTCGAGGGCCTTGCTAGTGTCAAGATACATAACATCTACTGCTCTTCCTTTATCCACAGTGTCAGTCACCCCACAGAAAGCAATGGGGTTGGTCAGGCATGATTTACCCTTAGTAAATCTATGCTGGCTGCTCCCAATCACCTTCTTGTTCTTYGTATGTAGGAAGACTTATTGCACAACCTTCCAAGGGATTGAGGTGAGGCTGACAGTTTCCTTGATCCTCCTTTGTGCCCCTATTGAGGATGAAAGTGTTTTTTGCCTTTTTTCAGTCATCAGGAACCTCCCCCGGTTGCCATGAGCTTTTGAAGGTGATAGAATGCAGTCTCACAATGACACCAGCCAGCTCCTTTAGCACCCTTAGGTGCACCCCATCTGGTACCAAGGACTTGTGYGTGTCCAGTTGGCTTAAATGATCCCTGTTACCTACCTCTACTACAGGTACTGCCTGACTCCCACAGTCTCTGCTAGTAGTCTCAGGGACCTGGGAAGCCCAAGGGCAAACCTTACCAGTGAAAAGCAAACAAAAAATGGCACTGAGTAACAATGCAATCATCAGACATTGTCAACAGGGGTTCACAAAGGGAAAGTCCTGTTTAACTAATTTATATCCTTCTATGATAAGTTCACCCACCTAGTGGATGAAGGGAAGGTGGTGGATGTAGTTTTTCTGGATTTTAGTAAGGCTTTTGATACTGTCCCTCACAGCATCCTTCTCGACAAGTTGTCCAATGGTGGGATGAGCAGGTTCACGGTGCACTGCGTGAAGAACTGGCTCAAAGGGTTGTCCTGAATGGGGCTACATCTGGCTGGCGAACGGTCACCAGCAGCGTTCCTCAGGGTTCAATTCTAAGGCCAGTCCTGTTCAATATATTTATCAACAGTCTGGATGYAGGAGTTGAATGCACCATTAGCAAGTTTGCTGATGATAYCAAACTGGGAGGTGCTGTTGACTCTCTTGAGGGACAAGACACTCTGCAGAGGGATCTAGATAGATTGGAGCATTGGGYAATCATTAATGGGATGAAATTTAACAAGTCCAAATGCCAGATTCTGCACCTAGGACAGAGTAACGCTGGGCACAAGTATAAATTGGGAGAGGAGTGGCTGGAGAGCAGCTCTGCAGAAAGGGATCTGSGGGTGCTGGTTGACATCAGGCTCAATATGAGTGAGCAGTGTGCCCCGGCAGCCAACAGGGCAAACCGCATCCTGGGGTGCATCAGACACAGCATAACCAGCTGGTCAAAAGAGGTGATTATCCCACTGTATTCAGCGTTGGTGCAGCCTCACCTTGAGTACTGTGTGCAGTTCTGGGCCCCACAATTTAAGAAGGTCCTTGAATGCATCCAGAGGAGGGCAAGAAAGCTGGTGAAAGGGCTGGAAGTCATGTCCTATGAGGAGCAGCTAAGGACTCTGGGTTTGTCTAGTTTGGAGCAAAGGAGGCTGAGGGGCGACCTCATTGCTCTCTACAGCCTCCTGARGAGGGGAAGTGGAGAGGGAGGTGCTGATCTCTTCTCCCTGGTATCCAGTGACAGGATGCGTGGGAATGGCTCAAAGCTGCACCAGGGAGGTCTAGACTGGATGTTTGGAAGCATTTCTTTACCAAGAGGGTGGTCAAACACTGGAAAAAGCTTCCTAGAGGGGTGGTCAATGACCCAAGCCTGTCAGTGTTTAAGAGGCATTTGGACAATGTCCTTAACAACATGCTTTAATTTTTGGTCAGCCCTGAATTGGTCAGGCAGTTGGACTAGATGATCATTGTAGGTCCCTTYCAACTGAAATAGACTATTCTATTCTTCAACCTCTTCCCTGTCACTTGTCACTAAGTCCGCTGTCCCACTGAGCAAAGGACCCACACTCTCCTTAGCTTCCTTTTTGCTGCTGGTTCACTTACAGAAGCCCTTCTGGGTGCCCCTCAGGTCCCTCACTAGTTTCAACTCCAGCTGAGCTTTGGCCTTCTTGACTCCATTCCTACATGTATGGGCAATGTCTTTGCATTCCTCTCAAATAGCCTGTCCCAGCTTCCACGTACTTCATAGTTCCTTTTTGYATTAGATGTCAGCCAGGAGCTCTACGTTCATCCATGCTGGCCTTCTGCCACACTTGCTCCAATGTCTGCGCACTGAAATGAACACTTGTTTTGCTCTGAAAGAGGTTATATTTGATGAGCAACCATCAAGATTACTTCTYTTTATATGTGATGCAGAGATAGACTGAGAACTAGAAGGTGATGGCTGACTGTTAGTCTTTTCTACACCTACACCTATCTTCACCAGATGTAAGCACAAATGATAATATAAACAGCAGTCCCATATGTTACTGGTATCACTATTGCAATTACAGCAGATTAATTTACAATTTGATACAGGTGCTATRCAGTTGATGTTGAAATGGCTTAACAATCCCAATGTCTTTGGTTCCCAACATAAAATATACTATAAAATGAACTTCCTATTTGTGATACAAACCACTTGATACATGCTTTGTTTAGGGGACCTCAGGAAAAGCTCAGGAAAAATGTATATGCTTTATTAAAGATACGTGTCTCTGGAATCCATAATGATAACTAGGACTGAATGTTCAAGCTGGAGAAGCTCTTAAGGTTTATGTTACTCACACTAAGACATTGATGACTCAGGTACTGTTATTACACATTTTTTGTTTACATGATTCAGCACAGGAAAGAAAGTGATTGACATTTGTAAGTTAACTTGATCACAAAATACGTGACTGTCACTATGCTATTATTCTGATAGATTACTTCATTAAATGGCCAAAAATAGGATTTACATCAGAAGTCACATCTGCTGCTGTATTCTCCTTCCTCTCCACTGTTTTTTTCAGAAATAAAACCACACAAAAATTAGTATCCAATTATAGATCCTAATTTATTTCCTTCGAATTTGAAACTTTTCTGAGATAAAAGAATCTGGCACAAGAGATCATCAGAGTACTACCCTAAAGTCAATAAAGAAATCAATTGCTTCAATAGGATAATTCTCTTTGAAAGTCAATTCACACCCTGCTCATCCAGAGGGAAAATATTAGATAAACTCACTGTGAACTTTTTACAAATTTACAGAGCTATGAAGTTGTACAATACAGAGCATTTCCACAAGCAACTTGCTCATAATTCTTCACCTTTTCTTCTTTAGTTCAAAACTAATGACAAAAGCTAAGTCTGACCTGTGTTCTGCCAAATTCAGATGACCCCCTATTGGGCATACAACGTTACCATGTACTTAGAGAAAAAAGTTTTAGCATGAAAAGTGTCACAGTGGGGAGCGATGTTTTCTGCCAAGTGCTGATTTTGCAATATTGATGCAAGACAGAAGAGTGCATTGCTTATATGAAACGATCTCTGAATTAGCCTTCATTTCTCGTCTTGTGAAAACATAGGAATGCTTTGTCTCTAGTTTCCTTACACACATGGAAAATACTTGCATCACCATTCAGATTTGGCTGGATAGCCACCCTCTACAACTTACTGGACTTGAAAAGGATCAGAGGAAAGAAGACAGGCATAACTGCTAGCACCACAACTCTTAGAGCTATTGGAATGCTTCAGACAACTCATCAGGATTTCTTAAAAGAAACAAATCCAGGGTATAATCTAATCTCTCACACAGTATTAGTCCTATCTACTTTCCAGCAACCTTTCAATCTCTTTAGGCAGAATTAGCTGATTTAAGTTTCAGTGTTATGAAGATTAATGGCAGCTTTAATTTCTGTTCAAAGTGAACTTCAAAAATCCAGTGACACAACCGTATTTTTCTGTCAAAGCTTTAGAAATAAATAAGATTTAATGTCTCTTTCAGATCTGTTAAAGAATAAATATAATAATTCAGAGTTTTGTCTGAGGTCAAGTGCTAATCATGGCAAGCAGAAATGCAAGATCAGAAGACACAGTTTTGTACTCTCTGAAACATAAACAAGAGACTCCTCATGAAACAACGGTGACTTTTTTTATTCTAGAAAGTCACCAGCAGGTCATCTGTGTTAATGATGACACTGACAAGAAAAAAATCTTTTGTCATTCACATTTGAATTACATTTGAACAAAAAGGAATCTTCAAAATTACAGAACTATAAGCATATCTTTTAGATTCAGGATTCCTGAAGAGTGGGAGGTGTATGACTTCAGCTGAAGAAAAATCATGTCGTCCTCTCTTCAGCTTCACAGAGCATTAATAGGGAAATACGACAAATCTTTTTAGATGACCATCATCCAAGAATGATGTGGCTGAATTACATTCAATGCTTTAGGAACTGCAGTGGGAGTGTATAGTTACTTTTCTTTAGCAAGTAGACTGTTCTATGAAGTGAGGTCCAGTCGTAAGTGGGAGCCTTGGAAGACTTGCACTCAGTACTGATTTAGTTATTTTCATATAGATATTGTTATGATTTAATTAAAGCACTGGGAGCTGAATTAAAAACATGATAAATAAACTTTGGGATAAAGAAAAACATTAGTGGCAGTGATCCTGGAAGAAGCTCTTGGAAGAGCAACATTTGCACTAAGGTAGCGATAGGATATTTTACGTGTGGCATCACAAGACTGTGACAACATGACCTTTATTCCTCCATGCTTCAAAATCACTGATTTGCCTATAAGATTTAAGCATATGGGAAAGACAATTTCAACCTTTACTCAGTATTTCAGTTAGCTTATTGGTATTATAGAAAATATTCATCATGTCCTTAATATCAATATTATAACTGCAAGGTTTGCCTGGTAGGTATAACACTTACATAAAAGAAATTTCATGAGCAAATACGCAGTCAAAAATTTTCCCATCTCCAAATAACAACCACAGATAACCAAGAAAAAAATATATTAAACTGGATTTTTAAAAAGAATGAAAAAAGAGTAAGGAAAAAAAAAAGAATAAAAAAGAAGACAGAAATAAGACAGCGTAAATTTCTACTAAATCACCTGAAGAAAAACTGAGGGGGTTGAAGTATGTACACAATATGGCTTAAGCCATTAAACGAAAAACCTGCTAAACTGTGACCAGGACCATAATACCTATTGCATTAGTGAGGCTTTGTGGTTTATTATGTTGTTGTCAGAATCCCCTCAGTGTATAAAACGGGCACTTTGCTAATCCACATATTTATAACTCACAAAACACTCTTAAAGTCTATGCATTTGTCAACACAGATTTAAGAGCAATATTGTAGTGAGGTCTGAGGTTGACTTCATTACATTTGCAAAGTATACCACACTATAATACTGCATAATATCCTAGTAGATGTAACTTATTAAAAGCTAGGGATGATCAGGCTCTACTTAGAGCCAGTTCCAACATCAGGATTTAAAATTTAGTTATAACGAGCCAGACAAATGAGTAGTTTTTCAACAGATTTTTATTTGGAAGCTGAACTCTGAAATCCAGACTTAACGTATGCATTACCACTGTTCAATAAGAGCTGGATCAAACTCATTTTACAGCCACCTTCAAAAAAATGGCTTGGTTTTATTACTGCAAGGCCATTGGTACCCTGCAGCAACTGTAATCTTCAGCCATATGTTAAGACACCTAAATATCCTATATAGCGCATGAGAAAGATTAGCATGCTAAGTATGGGAAGAGGCTAGCACACTAAGCAGGAAGCTACCTAAGCTTGGTGGACAGAAATCTTGAGAAGAATTTCTGTAAAAAAAAGACTGGAATGAATCTTCTCCCTCCCCTATGAACTCACAGCCATGAATCATGTCTAGGATTAGATGGCTACACCAACTAGTCCTTTCTCAGAGAACTGCTTCAAAAAGTGAAAATGCAGCCCATACTCAAGACCAGTAACGCAGTGGCTAAGCCACTCAGATACATAATGGGAGGGAAAAAACCAAAAACAAAACAAACAACTCCAGATGCCTCTTTTGCCTTATTACATGAAGCATTCGAACTTCCAAGAGAGTACCCAAACTGCTTGTAATTAAAAGTAATTTGTCAGTCTCTCTGTTCTGTATTACATGAGCATCTAGTCACTGTGAGGACCTCAAAACTAAGTCTTAACATGTGTGTCCTAATCCACTTTACCACAGAGGCAGCTATGTGCACCCTTCTCTATGGGTCAGCAAATATCCAAGTGTGAAAACCAGAACACTTTCACAGCAAGAAGAGCTAAGAGCCTTACATAAGGGTCATTTAAATAGCATCTGAGATGTGTATAACCTCTATTCCAAGCCCTGATAAAAGACTTTGTAAGGAAGAGGTGTGATACCATCTTCTATTATCCAAGCAAATGCTTTAATCAATGGATTTAAAGCAGACCTAAACAGCATCTCATTAGTCAAAACGCTTTGTGTTGGTTTCAGTAGGCACATCCTGACAAAACCAACTAGGGTATGCAAGACAGGTGGGACAGAGAAACATTCATTCTAAATCCTAGAGCTCAGGTGACAGGAACCTTTGTGTTATCATGACAGTGGTGGCTGCCAGCACTTGCAAAAATAAACAAGCCTACAGAACTTTGTGAGGCACAGATCAGATAATTTAGATACCTCCATTTTGGAACAGGAATAGATTAAGAGTTCAGAGCACCTAGATTGGAGGTATGCTTCCTTGAGGAATCAATAGCTAATTGTATGTTTATAGAGATGGCCAAACAGGGCTTTTTTTAAAATCACTTTTTGCCACACAATTAGAGCTACATAGTTTCTGAACTGCAGACAGTTCACATCTGGTGAGCTCTGAGCACAAGCATAACGAGCTGTCTTCTGTTTGCAGTCATCCACAGAAACACATCCATAATCTCTCTGTAGAACCCTTACTGACTACTTCAGTTCAAAAAGGTTGTTTAGAGAAGTGTAACTTAATGAGCTTTACTCTATTTTGTGTTCTCTATAGATTAACTTAATACCTTTGTTCAGTGGAATGAAACCATGCTTCAACTTTCTCGTGGTTCAGCAGTGTTTCTCTCTGTGCTGTTTTTTTAACATCTGGAAGAACCCACTAAGAATAATGGCACAAAATAAGTATGATAGGTCAGTGTGATAGACCAATGACTTTATACAGTTTACAGAAGTGTTTGTATGATTTGTATTTAAATTAGGTTACTAGAAAATAGGGGAAAATGAATGGTAAATTAGACTGTGTCAGAGGACAGAGATACATGCTGATGGAATATCAAGAGAGAACACTTCTGATTGTAATTTTCTCCAGAACATGTCAGTGTCTACTTTCAGTCGTTGTCTGTGATATAGTATATAGCTGTAAAATCTCAGTAGAACACGATTCACACATTTTAGCAGATCAGCATAAGGACTGTTATGTGCCTTCAGAAGAAGTTGATATGAGTTACAGATTTCATTACTTTGTGGGTGGAATCACAGACAAGATATGACTACTCTGCATCAGACTCCATCAGCTAGCATTATCATTTACAGATTTAAACTCTTCAAATGCACTGATATGCAAATCTGTATGCAACAGTAGCATATTTCAGCTATTTAATAGCTCAAAAAGGACTTTCTATACAGCATTTCACATGCTAAACATTTGTATGCTTGCCTTTCATTTCTCACATTCAGGTTTAGTAAATGAACTCATTAAATCCTTGAAAACAAAAACAAGTCATTTGTAACTTATGATAGGTTCATTCATGAAGATATTCAGTGTACTTCTATTAAAATCTTGTAAATTCTTATTTTAATTCAATGCTCATGTTATGGTTTAAAGGACTGTATCCGTATCAGTTTTAAGTGAATTTTACTGGGTTTCTCATAGGTAAAGTAGAAACGATAGCTAAGATCGGCTTTTACCCCAAACTATATCTAGTCAGCTACTTGTGACTGCAGAGCTTTTTCCTATTATAGGCACATTTATCACTTCAGTACTAAGGCTACTTCTTTGAATATGACATATGACTTTTGTTCCATATTCAGTATCAAAGGTGATAGATACCAGTTCACCTGCTAAACTGTGTTTCCTGCAAGGGGTATATTATTATAAGGTTCATAGAGTTAATCAGCACAAACCCAGTATTAGCTTTTTATGTTGAAATAAATTTCATCCACAGAAAACAACAAGCAATACATGTATGGAACTGAATGGCATGTTTGAAAGTTAAACTCCGTTCAAGAACACAGTTTAACCATCTGTTGCCAAAGACAAGGATAAAAGTTGCAGCATCTAAACTGGCAAATACCTAGAAATAACATCATTTATAACTTTAAAGAAAAAAAAAACCAAACCTGACACGAACATCAGGACTAATAACACTGAAAAGGATTGGTTAGTTTCACATGTCCTAAAAAGACTTCTTGTTACAAGCAACTTTTGCTAGACTACAGATAACAGATCAGTCAAAGTGTAAGTAAACATCAATAAGGAAGTATCCTATATAAATAAGGTTATGGACTAGAACTACTAAATGGTGTGACAAGTGGTTTTCCAGTTTTAAATTTTCTGAAAACTTTTAACATCAGCAGGTTCTAAACTATTTCTGTAAGCAATATATTTTCTTTTTTTTTTTTYTTCCCTAATCCTCTGATTCCATAATTTTGAAGTGAAATATTCATTTTGATCAAAGTACACAAAAAAGTGTAGTACTGTACCTTGTAAGAAGAGGAATACAAGGGAATAAGTAATTTCTTGGGTCATGGAGTGAGAGCAGATATACCGTATGATTGTCCTCCACATTACAAAAGCCTTCCAACCCCCAATCCTGTGCCTCTGCCCAAACAGTTAATGGTTACTGGAACATACACTGTTTATGCCTTTTCTTCCTACAGCTCTGCCAGTCCAGATTGCCTTTCATCCCACGGTTTCATTCTTCCAAGAATAAGACATGAATATGCTAAACCATACGTGTAGGTACATTCATGTTATGCAGGTCTGGTCACCTCATTTTCCAGTCTGAAGGATATAGAGTGGTGAACTCCGCATGCTTATGTGCCTGGGTTTCCTTTCAGCCTCCTTGAGCGAGACGGCACGCTCCCACATCTCCCCCAACACTCAGGACAAGGACTGCATAGTGACATGCTCAGTGCACACATACCAAACACAGACACGACTCTGAAATACAAATGTGATGCAGACTTGCTGGAAGAACAGGTGACTGAAAGGGATCATTGGGCAATTTTCCATCAGCTACATTGGTCAAAGTAAACCGTGTGGCGTGACACCACCACACAAAGTTCAGAGGCCTGACTGACAAGACAGAGCAATGTGTTAATTTAATGATTAGCACCAAGAATCTCTGAGTGAAAGTACTTGCTAGCAATAAAGAAAATATCTGTATCTGAGACCAGTCCTCTAGGTACCTGTCTCATCTCCAGGATTATTTAGAAAATGCTGAGCAAAAGCCAAGTATTATTGACCTTTTTGTCAAATTGTCAAAATGAGTAGGTTTTGGTTTTGTTTATCCTACAAATATAACCAACACATAACTCTGGAGAGTTTTCTTCAAGAGTTGAAACAAGCTCTTGATTAAACAAGGACCCTAATACCAGGTGGATCACATCTGCTCAGATATAGATACATGTCTTGATGAGTTGGTATATCAGTCTCTATTTTTACAAATGCTCTGAGCATCTGGAGGTTTTTCACAGCCCTTGGGTCTAAATACACATCCTTGAGAACTGAATGTACGCATCCATCACCTGATACCTGGTTTCCACGGACAAGCCTTCTAAAGATCAGTCGTTTGGAAGATTAGTGGACCAAGACTCTGGGGAACACTGTGCAGTACTTGTACTCCACAGTCTGAAAGACTATGTAAGCAAACTAAGATTACTGCATTTTTTCCTGCAAGTAATCTAAACATGTAACTGAAAGCACTCTGTGCTGCCAGCAGAAAAAAAGCAAAGGTGTTGGTAGGGTTCGTGTGTGGCATACCAGCACAAAGATGCTGTTAATGGCCATCTACTGTTCTTATATATTACTTTCAACAAGATGGCTTCATAACTTCTGTAGTTTGGAACTGATAGTTGGTAACAACCATGTTAGTAACAAAATAGCAATAAAGTACTGGAAAACAAGTGTGTTTGATTATTTCTTTTTCCTCCCACACATGGGCAAAGAATCTAGGGAATGTGAATGCTATAGAGCACGGTAAAGTTATACAATTTACACAAAAAGTTACTAGGTTTTTTTGTTTGTTTTCAGCAGAGTACTTAATTGATTATATGTCTGTAGTTCACACAAAACAATTAAAGGGAAATGTTTATCAGATTTAGGCTGCACTGAAAAGGTTTTACTTTTGCCCTTCACACAACAGCATTTGATTTACTAATTTGCGCAAATATAAATGGCATAATGATTAAAACCAGTGTTTTTCTCCTTTGTGACCCAGCTTTAATTATGGCTCATCTGGTTTTCAGTAACACTGCCAGGAAAAAGGGCATGTTCAGCAAGCTGTTTCTAGGCAATGCTTATATGTGACATATTAGTGAACTTCATCAGCTTGATACGATGATGTATTGCTTTTTTTTTTCCTCCCAAGTACCTAGGTTACTATTCATTATATTAATTAGTAACTTAGTATCTTCACTACAGTATTTACAGGGTTACTTAAGTCACCTCTCTGCAAGACACTTTCTTCCGTTACTGTCTACTTGCCTGTCCAAACTACATTGTTTAAAATTCACAAAAAAACTAAAGTTCATTAAATCTAAAAATTAGTAGAAATCTAAAAATTGGAAAGTACAATCCTAAACCATGAAATAAATAACTAAAATGCTAAGGAAGTACTACATCTTTCTTCTTAAGCTACCAACTTTTAGGATTACCATTTAAATCAATCGGATTGCAGCATTTGGTGTCACTCTGGTACAAAACATTAAGTAGACAGCACACTTAAGCAACTCAGCCTCTCTTCACTTTGAAGATCTGTTGCTGATTGCTAGGTTTGGGTGGTTTTTTATCCCTCATTTTATAGTTCCTCATTCTGCAAGACTGCTTTATTAGCTTATAACTAACACTAGCTCTATGGAATAGTATGAACTGCACCTGAGACCCCATGTATTGTATACAAACTGCTGTGTATTATTTAAAGAAAACTAAATGAGCTTTTAGTTTGTCATTTACTCTATCCCCCTAATGAGAATTCCAAATGCTCAGAGTTTTCTTTCAAAAGAATTTCAAAAGTGCCATTTTTGCTCCCAAATAGAATTGACACTATTTTAATAGAGAATACTGAGATTTCCCATAGAAGACTTGKTTTTTTTACCAGCTTTATAAGCAATCTGTGCTGTGACTTCATAACAGTCGATAAACATCCATTATTTAGGACTCCTTTAAACATTAAAAGATGGGTATGATACATGATGAGTTTTCTAGTTGCTAATGTTTGAAAACTTTCTGAAGCTATACTTATACTATGAGTGCAAAGACATCAAAGCTAGCTCTAAATAAATCAGCTTAGGTTTGAAAGCAATATTACAGTTTAGTTTGATGTGCTCCTTTGATCCCTTCCTCTCCCCAGTACTTTGCCAGTTCTTTCTAAGCAGAGTTTGTCAGGTCAGGCTCAGAGCTGCACAAAAACCTCTGGGCCCAAGCAGGGTTTACTGGCTTAGCCCACCACTAGATTGGAGATTTCTGCACTGTACGCTGCAGCACTATGGAGATATTCCTATATTATCTTCTATATCTTCTAAACACTGGAGATTAATTGCAGCTGTGGTAGGTGAATGGAAGGAGTCGTATGACACTAATTTGATTTCTTTTTTGATGYGCTATGCCATTTTGTGTTACTCACAGACAATGATAACATTATGTTAATGGAGACAATTTATATATGCATAGCCAACACTGAGGTGTTTGTGGAAATAATCAAATTGTTCACTGAAATACATTTTACACATCAAGTTTCTATACACACTTATCAGTATGCTAGCTTTGTCCACTGCAGTTCTTCCATGTCCATTTCCTCAGCTGAAGCTTACCAGGAGTTAACCACAAAATATAACTTATTTTTTCCTATACACAGGAAAGCAGAAACTCCCTACAGAGCAAAAAGACGAAGTAGCTCTCCAAATATCATTCATGAATTCAGGAAAATAGCCAATCTATAAGTAACCTACTATGGGCTTATTTCATGCTACCTATTTGTTCACCTATTTTTTCCCCGCCTCTCCTCTATATTGTCTCCTAGATTGTGGGGAAAGCACAAGACCAGTGAATTCTGCTCCTGTGTAATTCCTGTGTAATTGGTCAGCTGAACATCAGCCTCGCAGAACCAGAGTGATTCACTGTTTTTTAGCATCGCCGTTTCCTCCTGTCACACGCATAATTTTGCTAAAAATGTGCTGCTCTAACACTTGGTGAACAATATCAGATTGATGATTGTGATAACTCTGGAAGTGAATGCTGTAATTCTTTGCTCACTGGTTTGTTTGCCCATGTACACTGTAGAGTTTTGTGGTATACCAAGCCCAAACCTGGTCCACATTGGGTTAAATCTCTCTGGTATACACCTTTGTGCCAGTACCCGAGCTACTGTCAGAAGAACTGTAGAATTCTGTACAATCAGTTGCTGTTAGTATTATTTGTAACAATAGTATTTTTGAAAAGATAGAAATCGAGCTGTGTTTTTTTTTTCCTTCTGTGCCTTGTTCTATGCCTATAAATTTAAAATAAATAAAAATATATTTATTTTGCTGTTCATTCAATATTGTATTTTATCCTTAAGCAAGTTTTCACTTGCAGAAACAGGGGTAAGGAAATACAATTTAGGATCTATGTTTTTAGAGTAATAGCAACCATTCTTTATAATTGCTCCAGTCCAGAAGAAAAAACATAATTTTGTCCTATCTTGTAAAGTTTTATATCCTTGAAATATATTTTTGTTCTGTACTGGAACAGAAATGAAAAAAACCCACCTTATTTCAAGAGGTTTCATGTGGCAGGTGATTTCCCAGAATAATCCAGTTTCAAGTGTAGATTTTGAATCAAGACATTTAATTGGGATACAAAGAACAAATTCAATACTCTAATCCTTTTTTTTCCTGAGACATCATCTCGTCCCTTTTTCCTAACACACAAAAGCATACAAACATTCTGACATCTGTGATTGGAAAGCTAGTAAGTTTTATTTTAAAAATATTGACTAGAGATTCAACTTCAAGAGTCATGGGTTTTAACAGAAAATTAGTCACAAAATATACAGAAAATAATTTTCTCACATATAGCTTTTTGAAGGGGGTGCGTACATAAAGCACCTACTGTATTGCAAAACGTTTAAATGAAATCATGGCAATTTAGACCTCTGCTACTTCTCACAACTGAAATTGAGAAATATGTCCTTGTTATTTCTCTATAGATGGGATCAATTTTAAACTAGTAATCATTGTAGCTACAACTTCAGTTAGTAAGCTTAACAGTTCTATGGCCTGTTTTCTGAGTTTGAGTTCGACCAGCATGATCTGACCATGTCCACTGCGCTCCTCCTCATCCTCCAGGAGGACACAGCATCTGACGACATGTGTGGCAATAGCGCTGGGAATGAGCTAATTCCCACATTAGGCACAAGAAGCATTTAGGATCCAGTCAAGACTGCCAGAGCAGCTCCAACAATTCAAAGCTACAGATAACAGTTTGCCTACTTGGTTCTGAACCCCAGCATTTTCAATTTACAAGAGTAGAGACAGCCTTTGCCTCTAATTTCCAAAATATCTCTAGGATTAATCAGTTACGTTGTCTTGTTTTCTGATGAGTTCACTTACCAGATGCCTCACAATTACAAATCATTTGGCCAAAAAAGTATTAATAGAGCCATGCATTTTTAAAAGCTTTTATTTCTGTCCTAGAAATCCTGAGTCTTCTTACTTTGTACATAGATAGCTAGCCCTAGGTGATGATATCTTGTCAAAGTGGCACAGACTGAAATGTATTTTGTAACAGGTTATTTAAAGCTCTTGGCTTCATTATATTCTTTTCCTTTACATCGTTTGTCCTACAATACACTATGAAGAAGGATAAGGATCTTGCTCCCTCCTATTTCAATCTTTTCTGAAACTAAAATATCCTAATCATGCTGTTTCTTTGCATGGAAGATCTTTCATGCTTCAAATTTTTGTGGCACTTTTTATCTTTTTTTTCTATATATAATGTTTTTTGAAAGGAGCAGACAATCTGCAAAAAGTACTCCAGAAAAAAAGTGCCATCAAGTTCTTACACAAGAACTATAACGTTTTTAGTATTATTTTTTGACATCTTTCTCATGCGTCTTAACATTGTTTTTGTTCTTTTGCTTGTTGATGAATTTTGAGTGGATGATTTGGAAAGGCAACCAGTTGTAACAGATCTTTTTCCTTCAAGTTCATTGGTTCAGTGATAAGTATCTAATCAATAGTTTAAAATTTAATTTCAAACTTGCATTGCCTGCCAGTCTGCAACAGCTTTCACTTGCCCTCGTATTGCCAGTTTTGCTTAGCTTTTAAGATTCCCCACTGGACTTCCCCAAACTCCAGTCACCATAATGACGTCCCTTACCATASGGCTTGATATGCACCACAACAATTAGACAATGGCCTTGTTATGACCATTTCTCATCACTCTAGCAAGATAGGGGCTTGACTGCTGTTTTTTCACTCCCTAATTTCTACCATGTAGAGTTATCAGAAACGATGCTGCACAAACAAAGCTACATTTTTGAGGTGGAGTTAATTTCCTGGAGCTGGTCAAATTGTGAACTGAAGAAAACAGTTGAAGAGAAAGTCCGGTGTCCTCTGCCACTGTTCTCTAATGCAAGTGGTTTAATAACCTCATAAAAGTTTATACAAAACCTCAGATTTTATGTTGTCTAGTTTTGACATGTGTAYGTGGGCAATAGCACCTCCCTGCACTTCTGAAAAACAAGTGAACAACAATGCATGYATTGTCTTGTATTAAAGGTGTTTACTCCTTGAAAAGAATGGAATGATTTGGATTATACATAAACAGATTTCCTGAAATAAAATGTTTTCTCCTTAGGAGAAGTGGTAGGCACTTTAGAATCTAAAAATCGGGGGGGGGGGGGGGGGGGGAATAAATGATTTTTCTTTGCTTTTTAACATTTACATACTTGTGTGAAACATTAAGCGAACACTCCCATCAGTTGAAAAATTATACTAAGTACTCTTTCGCCAGTCTTTATTCAAAGGGTACAGCTGAAATAGCCTTCTTCAAAAACCAAACCAAACCAAGCTCCACTACTCTAAAGCAATTACTAGGTTACTTATACCCATACTGAGAGTCACAGTTAATATCTAGAAATATCTGTCTGCTTTCAAATCCATTTCCAACACATGTGAGGGTATAAATTGTTGCACAAGCTTTCAGCATTGGGGGTTTTTATTAAGAGACTTTTTCATTAAAGATTTCTTCATGAACTCAGAAAAATACATGTTTTTCCAAAGCAGAATCAGCCACAACAATGCAATTTCTGATGGATAACTCATTTGATCTGTATTCCACCAAGATGAATAATCCACAGTTTCCTAATGTAATCCATTCCAGAGCTGCTTTATCCTTATTGTTAGAAAGGTTTTTTCTGAAGACTAACCTGAAACTTTCTTGATGCAGTTTTGAGTCCATTACTGCATCTCTTCTTCACTGTGAGAACAGTACACTTAATTCTTTTTAGTAACTGACTTATGTATTTGAAGACTACTTTTATGACCCTTTCCTCCCTCATTCCCCCCTTAGTACCTTTCCCTTTCTAGTTTTCTCTAAGCTAAAGTTCATTAGGTTTATGCAATAGGTATCAGAGAACAGAAACATCTAGCTAAATCTAAAACAGAAACATGTCCTTCTCGGTGGTTTATCAATACACTTAAATTTTAACATACAGAGGTTGTAACATAAATCTAAAATGCATGCCTTTTGGCAAGCTACCAGCTTCCAGTGTTCCTTGACTATGACAAATTCATCAATGCAAAAAAGCACCCCCGGGAAACTTGCTAATAACATGGCACAATGTTATCTCCCCTGAGGAAAAGGAAAAAGGATGGGAGCCTTTTCCTCTAATTTAATTAAAAATGAAAACTTTCATTAAACTAGGATATATCGCACAGTATTTTAAGAAAAGTAATCTCTGCTGTGTTCATGAATCACTATTGTGTACAGGAAAATTAAATAAGATAAAATTAAATGATAACAAATGGGTACTTCATGGAAGCACTGTGCAGTAAGTTTAAGGGGTTTTACTTAAGGTAGAAATAAGCTCATCTGACTGTTCCAAGACTCTAAGGTCTGATACCTTTGTTTTTCTGCAGGAATGAAAGGCAAAGCAAATACAGAAGCCACTACTGGATGAGAGATGAAAGGATAAAAAGCTTCAATCTGTACATAAGTGGTACCTTTTCAGAAAATATAGATTATTTAGGAGAGTCAGTTACTGGTGTCTTCCACAGTTTATTTAGTCATATTATTTATCTATACAACACCGGCTATACACAAACACTTAACTAAAGATAAAACACTGTTTAAACCAACACACAAAAAACCAACCACTATTTTATATACATGGTAAACTACCAGACTCTGGCCATTACATGAAGTTACTTTCTTTGTCAAAATAAATATATGCATTTCACAGAACTGTAGACATTGGCTTAGGAAAGTACATCAAGAAATACTCCAACCAGCCCTCCCTTTCTTCCAGCATATAACTCTATCTGGTAATATGTGATATCTGCATGCAACTCACTGACAAAACATTTAGTCACTATATCCAGGAAAGGCTAGAAGCTGGCCAGTCTGTATAATAAACTRAAGTTCTGCCACAATACTTCATCCCTTTCAGCTACCTACTTACTGCCACTCCTGTTAACAGAGGTTACAAAATCATGTGCACATTTCTTAGGAAAATGTTATCCTCAATTTTTTTTTTCTTTCAATTCAAACACAAAAAGTTTAATTATTAAAATCCATAAAATTTTTAGAAATTATTTTTTATTTATAGTCTTAGATTTTTATCTTTAAAATATCTACTCCAATATATCTAAAGCTCTGTTTGTTTTTTTAATTAATCAACATACTATGCAGAAGATATGAGCCAGTACCTGACATTGTATATAGAGAAACTGAGGCACCAGAAAATAATGTGTCTTCACCAAAGTCATTACCATAGCGAGATCAACATCCAGTAACTGTTTCTTCTCCATTTTGTATAAGACTACACTTCACTTTCAGTTAAAACTAATCTTTTCTCTTGTCTTATGAAGTTTTCTACAGTGCTGCTTATAAGTCACCCTATACTTATAGATAATATATCCAGTGTTCAGAAATACAGCACTAAAAGTGAGGAATAGCAGTAACAGAAGATAAACATAAATCATTCAGCTACTTGCTTAAGTACTATCTATATTGTTCAGAATTTCATCAAGAGATTCCTTCTATGTTTATGCAGTCACTAATAAATGTTCTCTTCCTAATTGAGTATAAACTTTTAAACATGCAGTACCTGAACAAACACTCCTGGAAAAACAACTCCTCCCTCCTTCTTCCCTCCCCCGTAATAAGGCTACTGCCTACTGTCACTCTCAAACACGACGTGAAAATAAGTGAAGCTCAGGAACAGAAACTGCTTCAGTACAATGCCAGTTCAGCGTAGGAGTTGCAGAATTACCCTGTAGCTAAAAAGAGGAGCTGTAAATTTKCCAGTCTTCTTAAAATGTAACATCATATGGTAGCAAAGAATTTGACAATAGAGTGCTGAAGTTAGTTTAGCAGCATATTAGTGTATAAAATGTTACATGCCTGAACATATTTCAGTATTTATTTTTGACTAAGGTAGTTTTGCTTGTTCCTCCTTCATGTTTGCCTTCCCCTCCTCCCCCCTTCATCTTTTTTGATCTTAGGAGGGGCTCACAATTTCTACGCTCTAGTTTATACTAATTTCAAATCACACTGCATGCAAGATAGGCAGGGAAAAGTCAGGTTAAATGTCACAAGGAAAATCTGGTAGCGTTTCAAATCTCTGCTTATGATTTCTAAGACAACCTGGATCCTATTTCACATCAGCATCAACAATGAATTTCCATGTGTGAAACTATCCCTTCTGAGGCAGTAAAGACTACAATCAACCTTCAGTGTATTTGCTGGCTGGGGCTACAATTTGAAATTGGTTAACATTCTGCTGACACTGCACGTAAAGAAACAGAGCTGAGCTCACTAAGTACTATTTACTCTACTCTCTTAACTAAAATGCAATAAAAAGTGGTTTTGTTACTGAAATAAGCTGGCAATGAATATACAGTGAGAAAATAGATCTCTTGACAAGAAGGCATTATCTTTAGTGTTATTTTTGTTAGTAGTAGCACACTTTAAACAAAATATGAAGTGTAAGGCAGAGATGAGAAGTTTGTTTGTATAAAACATTCTCTCTCATGAATTGCAAAGCTCCTTGCCCACAGACTATTTTGTTGTATTTCTCTGGAAGTGTGATGATCAGATTCTGTTCAACAATACCACAGCAGTTTTCTACTACAAAAAGCAAAGTTATGTACTTTTACTGTTATGTCTCCTGTAGCATGGTTAGAAGGCATGAGATATTCCATGGTCAATCCTTTATTGAAGGAATAATCCTTTCTCTGGTATTAACAATACTTTCCATATGAGAAGACTTTGGGAGTAGGACTTTTATAATATTGTCTATACAGATTGTTTGAATAGAGATCCAAAAAGCACCTAAGCACTTTAACTGGGAGCAACATAGGCTCTATATAATAATACAGAGGGGATTGTGTATTATCACTTTTAAAAAGGAGCACCCTTCCACTCCTCTGAGTGACGCAGCAGTTCCCAGAATAAAACTCTGGAAATATCCTTTTGCTGATCCCCATCCATTCGCATGTGGCACATCGCCAGCTGGTGCACAATAATTTACAGAGCATCTTCTGAGCAGGAACAGCTCAGATTCTCATACGGTTTCAGTACAGGCAGACTAGCAATCTATAATGGTGACTTTATAACCTCTTATCCTCCCTAAAAGATGTGCATTTATACTGCATCCATGTCACAGGACTGTGTTTCAAAACTCCTGAAGTCATCTCTCAGCCTCTTCACATTCAGACAGGATAACCAAAGTCCCAGCTCTTTCCCCTCTCTCTGAAACTGTTTGGATCTCATGGTTACTGACATAGAACAAAGATGCTTTGTCATCACACTTTCTAGATTCACGAATAGYGCTCGATTCATTCACACCAACAATGCTAAATGCTCCTCCACTGGTGGCAAAGTGTTCTCTGTGTTAACAGACTAAGGCTTCCTCAGCCTGAAACATACTCACACACATTGCTGATCAACTGCCATGACCTCTACATGTAATCTTTTACTGTTGCTGGTAATGGAGCAGATGTGATAAAGTTTCAGAGGATTTCTTTCACTAGTCACTGTATATGCACCCAGATACACCTTCATTAAAATTAAGTTCTGTTGCAGATATTATGTGATGTTAATTAGCTTCCAGCAGAGCTATTTGTTAGGCATTGATTAGTAGTTTTATTTGCTCTGTATGTCACTGTAGTATGCCATGTTATATCCCACAGTGGTCTTACCTGACAGAATTTTATTTTCCCTCCCCCCGCTCCTTTTAAATTTTCTGACAATCCTCAACCCCTTTGAAACTAGCTGATCAAGTTTTTACAGTATTGTAAACAGCATTAGGCTTACGCCACACTGCTGAATTTACATAGAATGTAGAAGGTGTAAATTACAGACTTTTTTGAGAAACTTATCTATTACTATTGCACTTAATGTGAACCTGATGATAATAAAATGCAGGTTAATCTAGAAATAGAAAAGTTCCGAAACATGGACAGTTCTAGATCTGCTGTGTTTTTTGGACTGCTGTATTTTCTTTACCATTTTGTCAATAACATCAGTAAAAAAACAAAACAAAACAAAACTGTGAACAGCACTTTTAGTTTAGAATTGATTATTTAACACCATAGGATTATTTCAGAAGTTTGAGATGAATTGTCAAGCCTCCTATAAAAATTTAGTACCAATAAAAGTATAGTAGTATATGGCCTGGAGAGACTAGACCAACATATTTAGGATGTCTTGAGGTGTCTCTCAAACTTTGGGGGACTGGCCCAGTAAAGCTTTAGGATACAGTGCCCTATCTGTTACAGCTATTGTAAAGGTTCGACAGCTTCAGATGAAACTCAGACTTGCTACATCTTCTGATCAAAAACTCAGATACTGGATGAACATGGCCTCTAGCATATTTCAATCCTGTTGTGAAATGGGGCCCATATCCTCATTTACAGGCAATGGGAGAGGTGCTACACAGATGATATATCCTTTACTCCCCACTGATTTAGTGCATCAAAAATTTTACTGGCATTGGGTAGAAAATTTCTGTTGGCGTGTTTATTACTAGGAGGGAGGAATTAGAATTGGAAATGTATAGAATGCACAATTGACTGAATGCAAAGAGGTAATATTCTCTTCTCCTAACACAAACCACTACTCCAGCTCGTACATTCAGACCTCTGTGCTACATCTATACTAGTAAACTAAACAAGGCTGGGCAAAGCTAAACACTATCCTTGATATATTGTCAATACTGTTAAATTGAGACCTGATTGCTAAAACAACTTTGGCCTATACTGGGCAGTATKCTTAACAGCAGTTATGGAAATAACTGCTTGAGTTTTAGGGGATAAGGAAGAGTTTGGTCATGAGTATGCAAGTCAAGCTGCACCACAACAGTGAAGCCCTGGGACAGAAAATTGTCCCTGGCATGGTCTATTTACTAGTTCAGATGTAGCCTTAATGGTCTCATAGCACTGTACAGGGGGAGGATCACAGGAAAAGAGCAAATATTGTAGTAGGTTTTAATTCGCTGTAGAATTTAATTAGCTATATGTTTTCAGCTATAAATAAATATTTTATAATTCTAAATTCACTTTATAATTAAAGTTCTACTTTATGTGAAATTTTATTTTCCCATATTTTCAGCATAAAATTGTATATAGCAAAACAAGTTTGGAAAAACTTGCATGTTTTTTTTTAATGGAATTCATAGAACAAAGGTTATCTTTGATAACCATTTTCCCAGAGTACTGAGAAATAAAGGTTTTGAAAAAGTTTGGTTTCCTAAAGCATTGGGTTGARTGTCCTTTAGTATTCTACTACCTCATTGCTTTTGCCCCTGCCAACAGTATTCCCAAGCTCCTTCTGCTGGTCCTTGGCCACTTTCTCCTATGATATCACTGGCTCTTGTGCTCCTCAGTYGTTTGACTACACATGAAAGCAGGTAACATTTGCTGAGCCTTGTTGGGGAATATGGGTTTGTCAGCTGTCCAGTCAGTACAAAATCTCAGAGGGCAGCTGTCTACTGCCTCTCAGACTACATCCTTTTCATTAGCAGGGAACTGAAGGGGTTGTTTTTGTTTTCACATAGTAGAAATGAGCTYGAAGATTGACTTTTAAAAGAACTTAAGTCAGGGAGGTAAACTGGAAAAGAATACACAAAGAAAAAAAATCAATGAATGACAGAAACTGTGACTCTCTCCAGAGTCTGAATCAATGTAAACAAACCCCCAAACCAACCCATGCCAGCTGACAAAAAAAGGTCTGTGAATTAAGAGCAGGTTCTCAACAGCTGCAATTATTTTCTCACAGCAGCCTACAAAACAAGTCATTTTATACAGGAAAATCTTCTAGTACGCAAACAGTTTCAATGTATATTATCAAAAAGATGTGTTAATTATGATAAACAAACTGGTAATATTTTAAGCAAAGCAAGACAAAGTGACATTGAGTACCAACAGCACTGAAATTATTTTCAGTACAAGTTGGATCATGCCACAGATGCTTATTATTAAAAAAAAAANCCAAACCAAACAAAAAAACAAAACACCAAACAACAAAAAACACCTTTAAACAGGATTTGATGTTGCTGCAGGAGTGGTATGATGTACAAGAGCAAAGTTTTATGTAACAGCAAATGAAGTCCAGGTACCTTCTACACACTAAATAGAAAGGGTCTCTTTAATAATACTTCACATTTATCAAGTCAAAAAAAAGAAATCACTGTTTCTGAATAGCCAAAATGTAACTAATAAAAATAGGAAAAATGGAAATCTATGTTCCGGATTAACAAAAATCCATTTAATTATTTTACATAAAGTAATACGTTAATCTTTTCACAGTTGAAAAATAGTTCCAAAGCTACTTCCTATTAGCCACCAAGTAGAGTACAGACACACCTATAATATGTTAAAAATATATACCTTGAACATACATATCTTAGCAAAGTTCTGCAGTATGTTAAAAAGCATTAACAAATTTTGCTGTTGAGTTGGCATTTTTATACCTCAAATGAGTACTGAAGTTCAGAGACGACACAATCTTGATTTTATTAAGTTTTGAGGATAACTATCTTCTGGTAAAGTCATCTGATACTGAGGGCACTTACTGGCTTGGAAGATCAACTCCCAAATGACTCAGGCTGTGTACAGTCACACAGATCAACTCCCAGATGACAGTACTGTGTACTCTAAGTGGTAGAGCTTAGAAGAAGGATTTCAAGATATGACACCAGGCCTACTATTTTACTTGCCATTACAAATCTGTCCTCTGTCCTTCAGTGTATGGGGATGATTTCTGCTGCTATATACCTTGTCTTCTACAACAAAGAAATCAGCAACTAACAGAACTTAACATCTTTATTTTATAGTGTACTATCTGATGCAAGCACTAGCACAATATGAGATTCAGCTTGACTTGGTACTTGGCCCTAACTGCACAGCTAGCCCTAATTGAGATAATTGCTCAGCAAATCAAAGTAGTGTAGTGAAGCAAATAATTAGGTGTCACAAATTGCTGTGCTAAACCATTTTTTTTTTCACCCTCAATAAGTAACAAGAAGTAACTCTGCCCAAGTCTTCATCTCCTACATGAAACAGGAGAATGACAATTATTTTGTGTCTCCAGATTATATAACAATGCTTATTTTCTTTCCAGAACTTTTGAAACATGAAATTGTTTTTAAGTATAGAGGCTATGTCTTTGGAGCAGAACAATTTCCTCCAAAAGAGGTCAATACCTGAGTGAGCATTTGAAAGTTAATCAGTATGCAGTATTTCAGTTCAGACAGTAAACAGTGTAGGAAGAGTTCAACAGATTCTATCACAAATTTTCCAGAATACATAAGTACTAATTTATTTGGGTTGAACACAATGAGGACTTGATTTTTAGATATAAATATTTTAAAGCAATTGTGGAATGCTTAGCACTTTTGAAAATAAGGATCGCAGATTTTCATATTGATAAGTGAAAAGTTGAAATCTCAACACGATTTTCCTTTTTTAAATATAGGCTTTTGGGATAGAAAATGAACGCACTAGAAGTGATTCATCTCATCCTAAAATAGTTTGCAAAGAAAACTGAGATGAAAGCTCTTCAGAGGTGTCTGTTTCTCTCCTTTAAAGGAGGGAGTCCAAATTCCCCAGATTAGATTTGTACTACTTTTAGAGATAAGACTCGGTTTAAGATTAAGAAACTTACATGAAGACACCTACAGGTGCACAGACTGTCTAAATGTTCTTTATAGTCAACAGAGATCTAATCCATAGTCAGCAGAGTGAATCAGCTTACCATAAAGTTAACACCTAGGACACACTTGAAGTTGCATAAATGCAAGCAATTACTTTCATAAAAGTCATTCAAATTGGAAAGGGCATCAGGAATCAACCTCCAGCTCAAAGCAGGGTCAACACTGAATTCAGTCCCAGTTGCTGATGACATTTTCCATTCAGGTCTTGAAAACCCCCAAGGACAAAGATGCGAAAACATCACTGGTTCACTGCTTCAGTTACTATCTTCATGGTAACTCTTCTTTTATCCAGCTGGAACTTCCTTTGCTTCCCTTTATGACTTTTATCTTTCTCTCCCATTGTTTCCCTCAATAAAGATCCTGGCTCCATCTTATTGGCAGTCTCCCTGTATGGCAGTAAGGGGCTGCTGCTAGGTCCCCTTGAAGCCATCTCCTCTCCAAGGCTGAGGAAGCCCAGTTCCCTCAGCCTCTCCTTACAGGATAAGTAGAGYAGGTTGGTAGCTCTATGCCAAACTCATTCCAGTCTATTAATGTCTTTCTTGCATTAAAGGAGCAAAAACTGGATGCAGTATTCCTCTGTGGGTTAGTAAGCACCAAGTAAAGGGAGTGGGGGTGGAAAATCACTTCCTTAAACCTACTGACTATGCTCCTATTGATACAGCCCACTACGCTGTTAGCCTTCATCATCACCAGTGCACACTGCTGGCTCACATTCAGCCTACTGTCTGCCAGGACCCTAGGTGCCTTCCAGCAAAGCTGCAACCTGGCCAGTCAGTCCCCAACGTGTACTGGGAAAGGGATTTAGTCTATCACAGGTGGAGAATTTAGTATTTGTCCTTGTTGACTTTTGTACTATTCCTCCAGCCCCACGGCCACCTAAATAGCAACCCTATAACTTGAGCAAATTGAATGCACACCCCAGTTTGGTGTCATCAACAAACTTGATGGTGCGCTCCATCTCCTCCTCCAGGTCATTGACAAAGATAGTAAACAGGACAGGTCCCAGGATAGATGGTATTGACTGTGGAGTAGGAGTTAAGATTCCATATACAAAGACATCTATAAACAAGCACAATTAGGTGTCAGGCTTGCACTGAACTGCAGTGCAGATGGCTAACGTTAGTTGAGATGAATAGTGTTTTTCTCTGATATTAAAGTGAGCATTTTGTGTCAATAAGTGATTACACCTTCCTCAGTATGGAAAGTTTTTTGTACGTGAAACAAACAAACAAACAAAAGTATAAAAAAGGCCTGAGAGTTACAAATTGTGCCAGTTAACGCACACATATTCTTATGATATTTCTAGTTAACACAGAGATGCATAAATTGGGCATAATATGGCATCACTAAGAACTCTGAATACAATGGAAGATGTATTGAAATTAGCCTAGTAAAAGGCCTCATAAATCATAACTTCACAGCAGCAAGAGCAACATTTAAGTCTTATTCATAAGAGAACTTATTCTTAGACAAGATGACATTCAGAAAGCCAAGTGAGGGAAATAATTTAGATTTTTTGGGGGTAGCAGAGCAGGTAGTGAAGTTGTCATTAAAAAAAGATCAAACTGTGTCCGCTCAACTTATACCACATTAAGAACATGCACACAGTTCTCAGACACACAGGTGCCTCTACTAAAAAGCAAACCCACTGAACTGTATTTCTCAATAGAACTTCATGGGAGCCACGAAACTTTGTAGACATCAAAACTATAGGTAGTAACTAAATGAAATTAAGGAAGAACTACATGCAGTCTTGATCATAAAACTAAGTAGTAAATCAAAGATTTGGAAATCACTAAATTCTACTTTAATATTCTGATGACTTGAACAGAACTCGCAGTATACACTCAAGTTACCAAGTTTCAGAGCAAATAAAACAAGTTATCCAGTCTTCTACTTATTAGCTATATTACTCCATTTTAGGAATGCACTGTTGTTAAGAATTCTTCACATTTTACTTTCTGTCAAACACTTAAAATGTTAAATATTTACATACCTGAGAATATAAAAGCTAGGAAACACCTATTTGAGGATTACAAACACCTCAGCTCAGGCTATTTGTACTTATATATTCATTTTTTTGAATATACAATTACATACCTTATGTTGTAAGCATTCCAAAATTTTCTGCAGTTATACCCATCAAAAAAGACAACTTCATACTCTTTAAAGCAGATAAATTATGCAGAATCTTCCATCTAACACCTCAGAAGTCCTTAAAGTAGCTACATACATATTATAAAGTCACCATGTCCCTAAAGTTACAAGGTAATGTACAGAAAATATAAGAGAGAAAATTTGAAAGGTAATACAATAGTGTGAATGTTAATACAACAATAATGGTAAAATAATGGCTGTCATTTTCCCTGAAGCCCCACGCCACCATCTGGTGCTGACTTCATGGCCACATAAGCGTATCACCTTTCCCAGCAGACCAGGGTCACGTTCACTGCTGAAATAACCATACCCAGCCTATATGAAAAGTGCTGCTATGGAAGTAGGAGACTTACACTATTCTAACACAAACCCACATAGTCATTTTTTGCATTTAAAACAGAATGGTGAAAGATCCACACCAGTTTACACAGGGAGAAGAATCCTGCTGTGGCAAATATTCTCCAAATGATGCAAATGTTTATGGACCTAAGACAGATGAGGCGAGTTGTTTAATTAAAGAATCATATGAAAGTAGTAGCAGAGTAAGACCACAAAAATCACAAAGGATGTTTTTACCATTAGAAACTTCTTTTACACGTCAGTTCATGATAGCTAGCAGACATTAGTGCAGTAATGCTTTAGCTGATGTACATTTTAATAAATAACAGACTTGTATTAAACCATCAAAACATACATTTTGATGTTGATCTTCTCATTTATTGGCATTGCAGTGCTACAAGTAACCAGAAAAATAGTATAGAGACATTCCAACAACAGGATAACTAATGTATGTTAACTTTTAAATCCTTGTGAGAAAAAAAAAAACAAAACTGTTTTACTATGAAATCAAGTCACAGAAGTTACCACCAAATAAAAAAAAACTACAGTGCCTTGCTCTTAAGTAAGTATGTTCATAAAACATGTTAAAAGTAGCACACATGCATTATCTTCAGAGCCAAAAAAAAAAAAAAAAGTATGAAATTAAGGAAGATTTCTTTGCTTTTTTTTCCTTGGGCAGTTTGGGGAAGCATTTTTGCTATAGTATCTCCCTTTATTCTGCAATTAACAGTATAATCTCACATGATATTTCAAATGCGAGGATTAGCCAGACTGGAATGAAAAAGTTACAATTCTAAGGAGAAAAAAGATTTTGCATTAGCAGGCACAATTTCCACCCACATAACCTACATTTACTTAAATGTATCCATATGAATAGCTCCTTCAGAAACAAAATAGCTGATTAAGAGTGTAAATTTCAAAAAAGCTCAATACAGTACTAACCATTATTCCCCATGAGAACTTCTACTGACATCAGTGGGAGTAAGATTAAGCTAATACTGTTTTTGAAAATTTAATACTTAATTGATCAACTTAGAAACAATGCAATTTGTCTCAAGTTCTTGCTGCATCTGAAGTATAGTGGATAAAGCAAGATGAATGAGTCAGAACAAACAATTTCTGCTAAAAGGTTCACTTTTTTCTGAAGTCTCATTTATGTGGGTTTGCAAATCCTGATTTCAGTGGTTTTCCTGTTCTGCCTAAACAACTGAAGCAAGAAGACTCTAAGTAACAGTGTTTCCAATTTGCTCAGTTTCTCCCAGAAATAAAGCTCTTCACTTCTCTCTATCCCCAAACATTCCAGAGAGCATTTGATGCACTGGGAATATACAACTATACCACTTTGACAAACAGTATTCCAAGAAATCATGCCAGTTTACTTATAGAAGTTTGGCACAGTTGTGTCCAGCTTTTGAGAGAATTTGATGAAGCATTAAGTTCTTCAGAAGAACTAGTTTGAAGAATGAGTTTAAAAACAAGATCTAGAGTAAGGAATCATCCCATAATTAGGTTAAAAAATTTAGAATTCAAAATTTTATTAGTTAAGTTTCTAATACAAAATTATATTGCAGCTAAGTGTCATCTATCTGGTATTATCCAAACTAACCTTTTTAATGCAACATGCACGGATAGACAAATAGGAGTAGTGTTCCTTTTTGGGCCAACTGCAAATCACCAGATTTTACTCCCACTTTCCCAATCCTTTCCTTCAGAATGGAAACAAGCAGAAGCTTTCTGTATTATTCTAATCAACTGGAAGAGTTTTTAAAATAAGAGTTTTAAAATACTTTTTTTTTTTTTTTTTTTTTTTACTAAAATAGTGGTTGTAACTTCAGAGGTTTTTTTCATATACCAACTCCATGTAACTGCAGGAAGTCCTTAGCGACACTTTTACTCCATTCCATGTGAAAGATACTACACCTGAGATGTTATGGACATGTTTATAACAGCTCTCATAAATGAGTTTATATATTTTAAACATAGACAATGTTTAAGCATGAATTTCACAGCTAATTGTGTAAATACAATACCTAGCAATTATATTGTCACTCATTACACCACTGGTTTCTTAAGTTTAGCATATTTGTACTACAGCTGTAATACTGCCAAAATAGGATAGTTGTGTGATAGTTAAAGCTCTGAATAAGTAAGATAAACTAGAAAAAGTTTTTGGAGTGGCTTTCATTGAGCACTGTGAAACTGAATGAAGGACTTGAAACTGTAGAAAACAAATTCCATTTCACAAGAAACGGAAAGTTCAGGATATTTGGACTGTGATAGAAACAAGGTAATTTGAAGTTTTTCCTGTTTCTATTCTTTTCTGAATATGAAGCTTCATGAAATTATGACTCACTATAGTAATTAGAGTTCACCGTAACAGCACAAATTAAACACTGATTTGTGTAAGAAAATTCTGGTATCTAACTAGGTACAACTCATAAATCTAAAAGATAAGCTTATATTTCCTAGTGCAGCTCCATACACATAAAGCTCCTCTGGAACAACAGCAACTATTTAACGATACAGTTCAAGAATGAAGGTAAGCTAATTTTAACCATCATACTCATCAAAAACAGAGCTGGAAGGAACTTCATAACTAAACCAATGCTAAATCTGAATGATGCTTGCTCTGCCTGCAGCAGATGTGCGAAAGAGATAATTCTCATTCTTTTTTATACTTCTTATTTCTTTACATACATAAAGACTATCACCTTTTTCTCTTGTCGAGATTTGAAAATTATTGCCTTTAACAGTTTTGCTTAAATCATTTTGCTCCCTCATTATTTCTGTTGCTCTTCTGTGGACATTCTTTGTCTACGCATTTCTGGAATTGTGGTGCCTAGAGTGAGACGCAAAATTCAGCCCAAGCCCTTAGCAGAAGCATATAGAAGAATATTTGAGAATTCTTTAACTTATTCTCCCTCTTCACCTCTCTAACTGTAGCACTGACTTTTTTCCCCCCAATAGAAAGGAGTGATGTTCACTCATGATCCATTACAAGCTTCTAGACCATTTCCTAGGGTAATGCTTTCCAGCCAGTCTCTCCTGAAATGTGTAATACATATGCAAAGATTATTATTTCTATACAAGTAAGGAATTTTGTCATTGCCTTTTTTTGACTGCCATCCTGTTTATTTGGGGGGCTTATTCTCCTTCATATCATTTCCCCTGTTTATGCTTATACCTTTGAATCCTGCTCTTACAGCTACCTTATTGCAATTTGCGACTAAATGCTACCTGTTCCTTCCTCAGGCTGCTTACAAAACTGTTGAATAGTGCTCAATCCAGAGCAGATATTGTGGGGCCTCACTCAGCCCATCACTTCATTTGATGGCAAGTTACTAAGCTGATTTGAAAACTGTAGTCAGAGTAGCTGTCTACTACTCACCTAACAGTAGTTCTATCTAGTTCCTGCTGTTTTAGTATCTACAACAATGCATCCAATGGACTACAATCTACTTTTTCTGAAAAACTTTACAGAAAGGTAGAAAAGAGATATGACACCCCTCAAAATGGAACATTGCCTGAAATTTAGGAATGATCTCTGCATTATTTCAAGGGCAATCTTCCACTGGGAGAGAGGCATTCTTCTACTCCCCWGTGGTCCGATGCTGCTGTGCAAACTACTGCAGAAAGAAGGGAGGATCATCATCTGCTTCATTAGTTTCTGGCCTGTTTAATTGTGGGAGGGAACCAAAGAAAAATCCACTTACATGTCAGAATGCAAACTGTACATCAACAGTTGACAAGGACTTTCTTTGTATCATTCAAACCATGAAGGCCTCTAAGGCTGTCCATAGTTTTCTTCTCATTTTTAACTTCAGAAAAGAAACTGTACCACTGTGTTAAATATTTTGATTGAGTCTTCACAGCAAATCAGATTGCTCTAACTTCTATCTGTATAGCCTCTTAATAAAGGTAGAGCTGCCCATAATGCCATATACAGGTTTAACATTCAGAAAGAGGTACAGCAACCAACTTATCTAATTATAAACTCAAATTTTTCACCTCCTGTCATTCTAAAGACGCTTTCCAACAAAAAACAACAACAACAAGTCCTGCAGCAAGTATACTATAATCTAATTCAAGCTGAGATGCAGGAAAAAATACAGTAAACAAACAAGAAATAAAAGGGTGAGGACAAATAATTTACAGCTACAATCAGAACATTATACTAATGGAGAATATATTTATTCTGGAGAAGCACATTTTGTAGTTAAGCACATAATGGCTGCACAAACAGAATGGCCAAAATTTATGAGAGTAGCTTGTTTCCATTACAGTAAATGTTCATGAGGTTGCATAAACAGAAATACCTGACCTATGGTTACATGAATAATATACAAAGGTCTGAAGAACAGTAAGTGAAGAGATAGGTGTTTTGATCAAAACTCCAAGTCTTTTTGCAACAAGAACATAGTTCAAAAGATCTGACTTCATTTCTTTATTGATGTCACACTACTGGTGTGTTTCTATGCCTGTATACTGGCTTTCTACTTTATGTGTGCAACAGAAGCAACACAAGGCAGGCATACATTTCCATCTATTTTTATGTTATTTCCTAAGTTCCCTAAATATAACAAGTAATATATTACTCATTCTGAATTATAATGTTTCAGTATAAATGTGAAAATCAGACCGGTATCGTGGTATAACATATCAGGTGTTATAATAACAGAATCTAATTATATGCTACAGTACTTCAACAGATTTTCAGTTTTCATGTTTCAGCTATGGGTTGAAACACCCAACTAGTGATCATATAACAACTGTGCTGAGTTATGCATTTTTACTAATTTAGTTTTGTGTTTATAATCTGAAGGAGCATCATTTATCCATTTAAACACTCATTTCAACTAATGGCCCATGCAATTGCTTACAGCAAGCATCTTTACCTCCCTGTTTGTCTTTTCAATATCTTTGACAGTAGAAATAACTAGGAGAAGGAATATGAATTTTAAGATTAAAATAATTTCTTCATTATACATAGACACTACATTTTAAATGTGGTTCAACCTTAAAGGTATTGAAAATTAAGTATAGTACATTTATAGAATTCTATAAAGTTTTAGTGTTTACACAAAATCCATATAAAATAATTATAATTCAGTTTATGTAAAATTTCTAGGTATACAGAAACCTGTCTGTACAGGTAACTATTACTTATCAGGCCCCTTTAAAGGAAAACGTTCAGATGGGCACTGATTATAAACACTAGCTTTTTTCTTGGATATGAAGACATCAAGATTAAGTCAATTGAGGTTATCAGGGACAAATAAGAATAAAAAATGGTCTAGGGAATGCAGGCCTTACATATGACCATTAACAAAAAAACAAAACAAAATGGCTGAAGGAAGTGACTGTGTGGTTTGGGGAGAAGGAGTTTCTAACCATTTAAGAGCAATGTACACTACCTTTTTCCACCCAATGTTCAGAAGTTTCAGGTGTACCATGCAGAATTCAGTTGCAAGAAAAAAAATGCCTCTACATGTCTCAATCTTTTTTTTTTTTTTTTTTTTTTTTTTTTTTTTTTTTTTTTTTTTTTTTTTTTTTTTTTTTTTTTTTTTTCTGTTCCTTATGGGTCTAAGGTTAGATTGAATATCCCCATATATTACATAAAAGTAAGCTTCTTACTCTCCTGTGGTACTTTTCAATAAAATATTTCAAAATCCCTGTAAGAGAGTCAAACTATTTGCACTTTTATAGAAAGAAGCTGATGACAGAGTGAAGTGACTTAGAGGCTAATCCAGAAACCAAATCCAGAATTTAGCCACTGATTGGCCACTCAGCCATTGATTCACAATTACTCTCTGAAGAAATAAAACCCTGGAATGGGAATTTTACAGTAGAACCCTTTTGGAAGCTTAATTTAAGAAAAGAGAGAACTTGAGGTGAAGTTTTTAAATAGAAAGGACACAGGACTACATTGACGTGGTGCTGTTGTTTCAGATGTTTATTTCCAGTAGAAATGCTCTGCTTATATACATACATTTTAAAGCCTATGAAGTGATATGGAAATAGCAAAGAGTTATTGCTTGTTTTAAGAATAACAGAAGATGTTTCAGGTAAGTCATGTGCCAGTCTAACTCAACAGTAGTGAATGACATCATCGTTCTTATCAATGTTCTATAAATTACATTAATCTAAATATAATGTGCAGCTACTTGCTTGATTTCTCAGAAAAAAAACCCCACATAAAACAGCATTTAATCAACACAATCAAAGGTTCTGACAATCTATATAAATTGTCCTCACCATGYCTCCTCTCCAGTACCAGTGACATCACCAATCATTTTCTTCAGAGCTGTTCAAATTGAGTGCCGTGCCTACAGTCCAGAGTGATCCGGAGACAAGTCCTTAAATTCAATATAAGCCATCCATTAGGCATCTGCGATGTAACCTCCACAGCTCTGCCACTTTAGATAAAGGCAGCATGGTTGATGTAAATTAATAACACATTCAATATTCCGGGGTTTTTTTTCCAATCAAAAGGAAAGAAGAATGGAGAGAATTCACCACTGAGCAAGAACCTTCCAAGTGACTTGGTACTTCATAAAAAGTCAGGTTCAGTAATCTTCCCTTTTCAGTAGCCTTACATAGCATGTCTTAAAAGTATGATAGGCCCATGGGATTCTAAATTAAAATCAACCACCAGTTACATCTTGTTCTAGGAAGTACTTCCTGGTTGAGAAAGTATTCAAAAGGGGTAACCTGCTTTTGTTCAAAGACTTTTTTTTTTTTTGTTTTAAGGCATATTTTAGAGAATGCTAATGGAAACTGAACTATCAAAATACAAAATATAGCTCATAATACTTCAGATGTTCAAACTACCACAATAGCAAAAGGGAAAGATGGATTAAAACTTCTAGCAGGACAAAAATTYAAACCACAAACAATGCATTCAATATGCACATATGTGCTATGTTTAGAATGAAGATGCAAGTCTTATGGCAGCAGTCAGCAGATGGTGCTGTTGTACATGGTGACTTTTTTTTTTTCCCTCCTAGTGCACAGGGACAAATATGTTTGTATTTTTTGTGGCAGCCACACAATTTTTCCTCTCTGCCTTGACCAGAGTCCATTCGTATAACATTTGTTTTGAGTGAACCGGAAGGCAAACATCCCTGCTTCACTAACTTAACAGAAAACAGGACTTCTGTTTCTAGATTCACATAAGTACTTTTGGCAATGTGCAATGCTGGCTGGGAAAAGTATATTGGAGAATGTCAATATGAGAAGGGAGTTGTGTTATGCCAGTGTGCATAGTGTCTGGTTCTTGTTCACCAGAGGGTAAACGCTGCAGATGAAGAACCTGAGCTCAGCCACAGAGCTGATGCATAAGGTCCGCAACCAAAAGGGAAGATTTTTTTTCTCTCTAGTTCTTCGTATTTTTCATTCATACTCATTTTGTCTTTCAGTGCATCTACTGAGTAGAACACCTGTTGCAGAATTTTTTTCCCTTTTTAACCTAAAATTCTGTAGTATAAGCAGCTAAGACTTCCGTGGTGGGTTGACCTTGGCTGGACGCCAGGTGCCCACCAAAGCCGCTCTATCACTCCCCCTCCTTAGCTCGACAGGGGAGAAAAAAATAACAAAATGCTTGTGGGTTGAGATAAGGACATGGAGACATCATTCAGCAATTACTGTCACAGGCAAAACAGTCTCAACTTGGGGAAAATTAATTTAATTTACTACCAATCAAATCAGAGTAGGATAACGAGAAATAAAACCAAATCTTAAAAACACCTTCCCCACCCACCCCTCCCTTCTTCCTGGGCTTAACTTTACTCCCAATTTTCCCTACCTCCTCCCCCCGAGCGGTACAGGGGGACAGGGAATGGGGTTTGCGGTCAGTTCATCACACGTTGTCTCTGCTGCTCCTTCCTCCTCACACTCTTCCCCTGCTCCAGCGTGGGGTCCCTCCCATGGAAGATAGTTGTCCACGAACTTCTCCAACATGGGTCCTTCCCCCGGGCTGCAGTTCTTCACGAACTGCTCCAGCGTGGGTCCCTTCCATGGGGTGCAGTCCTTCAGGAACAGACTGCTCCAGCATGGGTCCCCCACGGGGTCACAAGTCCTGCCAGAAAACCTGCTCCAGCGTGGGCTCCTCTCTCTCCATGGGGCCACAGGTCCTGCCAGGAGTCTGCTCCAGCATGGGCTTCCCATGGGGTCACAGCCTCCTTTGGGCGTACCCACCTGCTCCGGCGTGGGGTCCTGCACAAGCTGCAGGTGGACATCTGCTCCACCATTAACCTCCACAGTCTGCAGGGGGACAGCCTGCCTCACCATGGTCTTCACCATGGGCTGCAGGGGAATCTCTGCTCTGGCACCTGGAGCACCTCCTCCCCCTCCTTCATCACTGACCTTGGTGTCTGCAGGGTTGTTTCTCTCACATATTCTCACTCCTCTCTTCTGACTGCTGTTGCTGTTGTGCAGCAGTTTTCCCCCGCTTCTTAAATATGTTATCCCAGAGGTGCTACCACCGTTCCTGATGCGCTCAGCCTTGGCCAGCGGCGGGTCCATCTTGGAGCTGGCTGGCATTGGCTCTATCGGACATGGGGGAAGCTTCTAGCAGCTTCTCACAGAAGCCACCCTGTAGCCCCCCTGCTACCAAAACCTTGCCATGCAAACCCAATACAACTTCACTGAAACTAGTACCTCATAGCATCTGTCACATGAAAATTAAACTGAGTTATGCTCAGTTTGGATACAGCTGTCAGTGGGACGAGAACTTGAGTGGTAGAGCAGCTTCTTTATCAAAAAAYCCAAACACACAAAACATTAATCAAAAGTTAATGGGGAAGGAATGGGCTTCAACCTTGTTTTATGCACCATACCCATCCTGCCAGGTCCATACAGATTTCCACTACTGTGTGGGTCAAAGTAATGTAAGAGTAAATCTCAGTTAAACAGTCTCCTAGAAATTGTCTATACTTTGATTAAGAAATTCCTTAGGGTTTTGATTAAGAAATTTGTTCTTGCTATATTTTGTTAGTTTTAAATATTTCAAATTTCCTTCCTCCAAAGTATGACCCTAAACAAGCTAGAATTTCAAAGAGAACAATTCTCCAACATAAGCCAAACAGGAAAAAAATCTAAATTATGTTTTCACATGTATTGTATTCTAATGTTTTTCTCCTCCTCCCTTACTAATTTCTCCAGTTGTATCAGTTCATCACACAGTGACCGCTGATCTTTTTGATGTGATTAATTTGATAATAATGTGCTGGAAGTTAGGGTACCATAGCTTTGTTAGCATATCTTCTGWCACTTCACACAGTATCAAATGTGGTATAATTATTTTTCCCTTACTACCTGTTGGGTTTTCTTACTATTTGTAACATATTTTAAAAGCCAGTAGGTGTTCTAAAAGTATTATAAATATTCATGCAAATACTTCACACAAGCACACACCAAGTAAACTTAACACTAGCCTTACACGTGGGTTATTCTAACTTGCACAGGTAGACCTACCAATTTTAACAGTTCGTTTTAGTGATTACAGGTTCAGGCCCAAGACAATTCCTAGGATCTCAACCAAAATTCCTAGTGCACTGGACCTAACAGCTTACAATGCACCTTCTTAGTGCCACCCACAATCTCATCACCTCGCTTTCCATACCTGTTGCTTTCAACATTGTGCCATAATCAATTTAACCTTATTACACATTTTTGTTGACTCTTAACACTTAAACATGATGATACAGAGTTTAATGATCCTATCTGGGGCATCAGTTTTACCTTTCTAGTACTAGTCTACGTTTTTGGCATTGTACTTCCACTGAACTCGAATTTACCTATCATAGCACAAAAATACCAAAGTATCAAAACACTAAATAAGATGCTGATTTTGGACCATCATTCTTATGGCTACCATCAGATTATATCACATCAATTCACAAATGAAGAAGAATATGTATTATCCCTTGTATCAGTATGGGCTTGTCCACTGCTTTTAGTAGTCCACTGATCAGAGGAACTTAGTTCTTCTGTTCTTAAAGATTTACATAATGTCAACTTTGATCTGAAAGAATACTTAGACAACTTATTGACTTAAGTAGTGGCTTTAGCCCACCACTGAGAACAGTGATTTGTAACGTAAGATAGGTCAGCAGTTTAAAAAATACTGAAGCAATCATTAATCTGTAATTTGAAGATGGCAGTAATATCAGAACTCTCTGAACTCACTTTTTTTCCACGTTGTAACTTCACTAACTTCACAATTTGCGATTTACCCCATATTACACTGTAGGAATAGGGAGTTCCACAAAACCTCTGAGAACACTTTAAACTGACTGGGCCCAATCACACCAGTTACACCAGTGCACTCCAGTTTTACCAGATACCTCAGTCTTGCAACATTTTGTTAGTTGCTAACCACTAATGGCTGTGAGATCTTAAATTTTACATGGCATCTGACACATAAAAATTATAATCATCAATAGTTTCAACAAGACTGTAACAGTACATTTTATTACCATGATGCCCACTAAACAATTAGCAATTTCCTAAATCTGTTAACACAGTATTATTTTGACACAGTACTGCAGTGCTGTATCTACAGAACTACAAAGTGCAAACTCAGATCTGCACTTGAGAATGGTAAGAGTGGTACAAAAAAAAAAAAAAAAAA
>JAYKAV010002906.1:540122-583049 GCA_035582835.1 Phoebastria nigripes | reverse complement strand
AAACCACAAAAAAACCCCACCAACCAAAAAAACCCACAAAGCAAGTTTGCAGCAATACTTCTCCCAAGGTGTCCTCTCACATTTTATTAGTTTTTGGCTAAGGTTCTATTCAGGTTGTATCCTGTATTTAGTCCCTGAATTTTAGTAAATTACTGTGTGTGTTTTACAGCTTGTTTTGTTTTCACTTGTTTTGTGTTTTGTTTTGGGGTTTTTTTGTTGTTGTTGTGGTTGGTTTTTTTGTTGTTGTAGTTTGTTGTTTTGTTTTTGTTTTGTTTTTTTTTGTTGGGTTTTTTTTTTTAAATGCCTCCACCACTTTTGCTTTTCTGAGTGAACAGTTGGCAACATCCAGGGTTCAGAGGTTCAAAGGTTCCTCAGCTTGTTAGAAGGAAAATCAATTCCATTGCTACCAAAAACCCAAACCCAACCAACCAATCATTAAAAAATAAAAATAGTAATAAAAAAAAAAAACAGTGAACTGCTTTGGTATTTGGGGCTCTTATCCGTATTTCAGGCAAAAGGAAAAAGAAAAACCTGGGTATAAATAACTAATTTCTGAATTGATCTTGAAGTTCGATGAACAAAAGCTTGACATTACTAAGCCTACAAGGTGTATATTTTCTCTTTTCTTCCCACTTATACTCCCTCATCTCTCACACAGACCATAGTACACACAACCTAAAATGAAAGTAAAATTGCTTTTAATATAGAGCTTATCTTTAAAGGAAAAGGTTTAGCCTTTTTGTTAGTTGTAAACTAAGTCTAAAAAATAACCAAAAGAAGAAATTGGGGGCAGCTAAAGCAACAAGATGACTTTGAAGTGCTGAGTATGATCTAAGCACTGCAAAAGACATTGCTGCTGTATCTTTTAAAAGGTGATTACAACTTTTAATTTTGCAAAACACGTAACAGCAGAGAAATCTATTTTAGCTTTTGTTTCATTCGCAATTTTCTTTTAAAAGCTACATCTCAAACATGAAAAAGCCTGCTACTGACAAGCATGCAATGAGCGAAACAAAATATTCTCTTTAAAACTTGCAGTTGTTGTAGAATTCAGGTAGAGGGTCCCAGTAACAACATTGTTCAATCTGTGAACAGACTGAACTCAAGTCATACTTGACTTCTCACATTCAGGGGTAGTTTTTTTTCCTCCTTTCATTTAAAGGCTTATTTTAATAAATAAGCCATTTTGCATGCAGATTTCATCATGATTTAAGTCAGGAAAGGATGGCACGTGGGTAGGATTTGGGCAACTGTGAAAGTTTTGAGGACCAAAAAAAAAAAAAAAAAACCCACAACAAAACATAATGCTGGAAAGACTCTTTCTTTGCCAAGGTGAAGCCTGATCACACGTGCAGAGCTGAAACATGTTCCACTTTGTTTTAGTGCATTACTGTTGCCATTTGCTAAACTCCTACAGCAGAGCTGACTTGACAGCATTGAAGAAGACTTCAGTATCCTACACATAACAGCTGTCCAATCACCCACTGCCTAATTTTTTTTCCCCCAAAATGCAGTTCCTCAGTGCTTTATTACAACTGACATTTTTAAATAAAAATATGCAGAATAAAGTTTTAAAAACCAAGGAAGCTATTACTAAAAAAAAAAAAACAAAACAAAACAAAAAAAAACCAGCTTCTCTGTTACAGCCACACTGTATCAGAAGCTAAAAAGCCAGGCAGGCACAAACCCCCTAACTCCTGGTCAGTTTAGAAGTCTACTCCACTTAAAAGAACACAGGACCCGAATCAACTGCCTCCCTGTTGGTGCCCACAGTCACCTAAGAAAGTTAAAGAGGACACTTGGCCAAATTTTCCTCTGCTGCCCCCAGGGAGCTGCACATACAGGTTATATTAAGTTGGCTGCATCTTTTAAGGAATAAGCAAAATTTCACACATTTTCCAGCAGAAAGCTCAGTTTTCTCACAAGTTTCTGCTTCCAAAAATGGTTTTTCAACTCAAAACAGAAGTGGGAGGGGGAGGCTGCCCCACTTTGTTTTAGAAAGTCTCATGACTTCTCTCCAGCCTCCAAAATAAAAGATTCTCAAAGAATCAAAGAACTCAAATCTGTAGAATAATTAAAAACGATTTAAGAAGATAACATTCTCAGATAAACAATGTTTGAATTAAGAGTGATTTCCATTGAGATGAACCATGTTTTTCTAGTAAAGGTTCTTTCAGTTCAAATGCTGACTTTCTGTAAAACAGGACACACGATCTAAACCTTAGATTAAGAAGCAGCGACACGCACCCTGGGGAGAATATAGGGATGCTGCCCGGGAGTGTAGGGATGGGATCAAGAAAGCTAAGGCACAACTGGAGCTGAATTTGGCAAGGGATGTGAAGAATAAGAGAAGCTTCTACAGATACGTTAGTCAGAAAAGGAAGACAAAAGAAATTGTACTCCCCCTGATAATGAGATAGGGGATCTGGTGACAACTGACACRGAGAAGGCTGAGATACTCAACAACTTCTTTGCCTCCTTTTTCACTGGCAATTGCTCTTCCCTCATCTGTCAAGTCCCTCAACCTCAATGCAGGGATTGGGGGGGAATGAAGTCCCTCCCATCGTAGGAGAAGATAGAAGTTTGAGACCACCTGAGGAACCTTAACATGCGCAAGTCCATGGGACCCTGCATCCCAAGGTCCTGAGGGAACTAGCAGATGTAGTTGCTAAGCCACTATCCATCATATTTGAAAACTAATGGCAGTCAGGCAAAGGCCCCAGTGACTGGAAAAATGGAAACATCACGCCCATTTTTAAAAAGGGTAAAAAGGAGGACTCTGGGAACTACCAACCAGTCAGCCTCACCTCAGCGCCCGATAAGATCATGGAACAGGTCCTCTTGGAAGACATGTCAAAACATATGGAAGACAGGGAGGTGATGAGAGACAGCCAACATGGTTTCATCAAGGGCAAATCATGGCTGACTAATGCAGGGACCTTCTGTAATGGAGGGACTGCATCATTGGACAAGGGAAGAGCTACACGTCACCTACTTTGACTTCTACAAGGCCTTTGATACAGTCCCCCACAACATCCTTGCCTCTAAATTGGAAAGATATAGGTTTGATGGAAGGACTATTCAATGGAGAAGAACTTGGATGGATGGCCATGCCCAAAGAGTTGCAGTCAAAGGCTCAATGTCCAAATACAGGTCAGTAACAARTGGTGTCCCTCAGGGGTCCATATTGGGACTGGTACTGCTCAATATCTTTATTCAGGACACAGACAGTGGGATTGAGTGCACCCTCAGCAAGTTTACAGATGACACCAAGCTGAGTGGTGCGGTCGACACGCCTGAGGGATGGGATGCCATCCAGAGGGACCTGGACAAGCTCGAGAAGTGGGCCCACGTGAACCTCATGAGGTTCAACAAGGCCAAATGCAAGGTCCTGCACCTGGGTCGGGGCAACCCCTGGGATCTGTACAGTCTGGGCGATGAAGGGATTGAGAGCAGCCCTGCCGAGAAGGACGTGGGGGTACTGGTGGATGAAAAGCTGGACATGAGCCAACAATGTGCACTCGCAGCCCAGAAGGCCAACCGTGTCCTGGGCTGCATCAAAAGAAGCATGGCCAGCAGGTCAAAGGAGGTGATTCTCCCTCTCTATTCTGCTCTCATGAGACTGCACCTGGAGTACCGCAACTCTAGGGCCCCCAGCACAAGAAAGTCACAGACCTCTTAGAGCAGGTCCAGAGGAGGGCCATGAAAACAATCAGAGGGCTGGAACACCTCTCCTCTGAAGAAAGACTGAGAGACTTGTTCAGCCTGGAGAAGAGAAGGCTCCAGGGAGACCTCACTGGGGCCTTTCAATACTAAAACTTATAAGAAAGATGGAGGGAGACTTTTTACCAAGGTCTGAAGTGATAGGGCAAGTGATAGGGTTTTAAAGCATTGGGTAGATTTAGATTAGACATAAGGAGGACATTGTTTACAATGAGGGTGGTGAGACACTGGAACAGGTTGTCCAGAGAAGTTGTGGATGTCCCACCCCTGGAAGTGTTCAAGGTCAGGCTGGACAGGGCTCTGAGCAACCTGATATAGTAAAAGATGTGCCTGCTCATTGCAGGGGGGTTGGAACTAGATGACCTTTAAAGGTCCCTTGCAACCCAAACTATTCTATGATGCTCAACTTGTAGACAGCTAAGTTAGTCCTTCAGATTCCATTGTAAAGTCAAAGCAGGCAGGAACCTCTGCTTTGAGATGATTTATCTCATGTTAACACAGGCATCTAATGTTAATTGGCTTTTGAAAGTATTTAATGATTATAACCATTTATGACTAGCTCTGTAGCTGGCTACCACAAATTTAGGGAGCTAGTCAGGTGAGGTCCACCCTAGCTGCCTGGTAGTACACTGAGCAGCAAAGATTTCATAGTCAAAGTTTCCCTGCATGGTTCTAATGGAAACTTTGACTAAACCAGGCAATTTTGGAACCTAAAGCTGTATCAGGAAAAGTAACTGGTTTACGTATGCCATGTTTTCTAACTGTGTAGCCCTGTAATCTGATACTGCCATTCTCAGTAACAGACCATAAGCTTTGTATTGAACTTGCAAGGCCTCAGGACTGAGGCTTGCTACAGTCAGGCTCACTCTGTCTGGAATTCTCCAAACTTGCCTGCAGCTTTGCTTTACTTGATTTAGCTGTGATAGCAATTTCTCTAATAGACTGGCTGTCTAAAGCTAATTTGTTTTACTTCCCCCTCCCCCCCTTTTTTTTTTCTGATGGTACAACTGTAGTTTTATATGGATAGCTGTAACAAGCAGTTACTCTATGCAGAATGAAATATTTTACAGCTGGCACAATGACATAGTTAAGAGAAATATAGGCCTGGCTTGACTGCAGAGGCTTTGAGAAGTGGAGATACAGGATGCAGTACAGGGGAATATGTGCATAGGGACAATAAGCGATAAGACAAAGGCTTGGCACTAGAAAGCCCACAGCTATAAACAACTCACTCGTGGTCAGTTAAAGAAATGCAGACCTGGACAAAACTGGTTTTAGGAGTAACAAAGAACAAAGTAGTAGTATCTAACATGCATGAGACACCATCTAAAGTAAATATGGATGTGATATGAAACTGCAGACTAAGGAAGAAAGAGCAAAAGTATAAAATTGTCTTAGCAAGAATAACCTCAAGTGCATCCCAAAGTGAGGAAGAAGAGTATCAGCTAGTGGACCCAGAGGAGCAGGGGAAGATAAGCATAATGCTAGGAAAAGGGGTAGAAACGAAGAAGTGTGCGTGCAACTATTTTAACTGCATTGTTCTTATTTTTTTCCTTTTCTGTAAAAATTTCATCTGGACTAATAACAATTAGACACTTAAGACTTTGATTACATTAACAATTCTTGGGTTTACATACATACACACACACAGTGTGTTGCCTCTTTCCCCATAAATAAGATTTCATGCATCCAAAATTGCTGTTTCAACATTCTTATGACTTTAGGTTTACAATCCATTGACACTACACAGGTGTGCCTTGTCTTGTTAAACAAGTGCAAGAAAGGCACAGATCTAATAGTCAAGGAGATTGTGTGACCTTCCATGCCTCCTACAGCCCTTTTCAGGTCAAGCCAAAAAGCCAGCTTCAAAGAACCTTAAGGCAAGATTTCTTGGAAGTATAACATGCATGAATAATTCAATATATTTATTAGGAAGTCTTTCAATATAGACAAGATGAAAGATTTCAAAGTGTTGTAAGTTAAAGGATGCGAACACAAAATACGGAGTTAACAAGTACTAAGTGGTTTTGCAGACTCGTTTATAGCAACGTGTATACCTAATGAAGTTAATGAGATTACTTGGGTGAATAAACAGTATTTAGATAGGCGATACACAAAGTGGTCCAATAGTATTGTATGAAACCATGGAATTCTAACATACACAAGGTGAAGATTATGTGATAGATTTTAACAAATCTCAAAAGTTTCAGTTAAAACACAGTGCCTACATTATGTGTGCCACAGTCAACGTACTCCCTTTCTTCACAATTAATGGGTGAGTGACGTACAAGTTACATTTTTCATTACTGAACAAGATCAATGCCTTAGTCAAAATTTAAACACACTTGTTTTGATGAGTATATTTTGTTGCAAAGTTCTAGATATCTGCCTTCTTATCTCAATTACAGAAGAAAAACATGAAAGGTTATGCAAATGAAACCCTCAATATATGGGAAGGATATGAATAGCAAAGTAATTAAAAGTACAATTATTAATGGTTTAAAGTTATACAAAAGAAGAGGAAAAGCAAGGTATGTGACTATTTATATGCTAACTATCCATCTAACATAGTAAATTATATGACCTTTAATTAATCAGGGTAACAGGCTGGCTACAGTAACATAGCAAACCCAAAGCTTATTTTCTGGCCCGCTAACCCACAGGTTTTATTCTGGAAATACTGATTCCACCCCACAACAGTCTACACTCTTTGCCAGTTTAAAGGAATAAAAATCTGCAGACGATGCCAGATGAAGTAGAGATTTTTCCGTTTTCTTTTATTTTTTGCAACAAAAGACATAAAAGCCATAAACCATCTTTGCCATTGCAAGCAGGTTTGTAATAAATACAAAGTAGTTATCAACAGTAACTTAGTAGGCTGCAGAGACTTTTTTTAAAGGCAGAAATACAGTTTTCATAACAAAAAAAAATACTACTTAAAAAAAAAAAAAAAAACTAAAAAAAAAAAAAAAAAAAAAAAAAAAAAAAAAAAAAAAAGGCACTATAAAGACTACTACAAACCAGAAATCAGACTGGTATGGCTGAAAATGCACTTTTATACAACTTTCCCTACTTTGTACCAGCCAAAGGAATAAATAACTTTCTTTACAAATGAGATCAGAAATCAAGCAAGCCATAGTATCAGACTTTCATCAAAAGCTAGATAAGTGTCAGTTGCATTTCATCTGGGATCGTCTCATTAATGGGGACCATTCTGAAGGTAAGTAAACACTATTGAATATATCTGATAATTAGCAAAGAAAGTAGGATTTAACTCTTCAGCCAGATAGAAGTCTGGGGATAAATGCATCAAGAAACTCCTCTGAGTAATTTGGCAACGTGCACAAAACACTCGCAATATTTTAATTTCCACATTGGTAAAGAGAAAAAGACCACATCCAGAACAGAAAGTTCAGGCAAAATGAAGTTTGAACAGAATACAGGCTCTTTCTTTAACTATTGGCATCCTGATATTTGGCAGCAGTTGCTGTTTAAAATAAATTTAGAGTCGGGGCAGGGAAAGACACAGGCTGCTTAAGTGAAATCTTATCTCCAGCAAATCTGCAAGGCTATGAACAGAAAAAGTTATTCCCCCAAATAATAAATAATAAAAATAATTTACAGTTGGCTGTAAAATGGAACAAGCAAAAACGCCAGCTCTGTTGAGTCACGTTGCATGGCTTGTTTCAGAAAAGCACTTGGAGAAAAGATGCATTCCATATATTCCTTATGTGGCTGAATTTAAAAAAAAAAAAAAATCCAAAACAATTGCAGAATTATGGGATTTTTGACCTTGTTTGTTTCTTAAACAGTTGATGCATTAGCAGAATATATTTTAACTTTGAAAATTAAAGTCCGAGTAGAAGAACTAAAGCATTCTGAAGAGAAGCAGCAAAGCTAGCCTTTTTCTATTCAGTGCCTTTTTTTTTTTTTTTTTTTTTTTTTTTTTTTTTTTTTTTTTTTTTTTTTTTTTTAAGCTGTCTACAACATATTGATTTGCAAGATTTTTAGATCATGCTGCACATTTGTACTGGTTTTGGCTGGGATAGAGTTAAATTTCTTCATAGTAGCTTGTATGGGGCTACGTTTTGGATTTGTGATGAAAACACAGGGATGTTTTCGTTATTGCTGAGCAGTGCCCACACAGCGTCAAGGCCTTTTCTGTCCTGCCAGCAAGTAGGCTGGGGGCGCACAAGGAGCTAGGAGGGGACACAGCCATGACAGCTGACCCCAACTGACCAAAGGGATATCCCACACCATATGATGTCGCGCTCCACAATAAAACTGGGAGGGGTGGAGTTTGGCCAGGGCTGCCATTATTCAGGGACGTTTCGAGCAATGGCATTGGTCTTCCCAAGTAACCGTTAACGCGTGATGGAGCCCTGCTTTCCTGGAGGTGGCTGAATACCTGCCTGCCAATGGAAAGCAGTGAATGAATTCCTTGTTTTGCTTCGCTTGCGCGTGCAGCTTTTGCTTTACCTATTAAACTGTCTTTKTCTCAACCCACCAGTTTTCTCACTTTTACACTTCCAACTCTCCCCCATCCCACTAGGGGCGGGGCGGAAGTGAGTGAGCAGCTGGGTGGTGCTTAGCTGCCTACTGGGGTTAAACCACRACAACATCTTAATACTTAATTCAGATCAGGAAATGACTGGACTAAAGGAATTTTGACATTTCGAAAAAATTCTTTGAAGTATTTTTCACAAGTTAATATTAGTCATACAAACACATACTAATGATGGCAGGTAAGAAAGAACATGAAATGGGGTATTAGTATCAGCACAGTTGGGATGATGATCTGTTAGGATGTAGATTATATTCTCCAGAATCTCAGTACTCAATAGCAGAGAAATGAAACCACTGTATTAAGGTACAAAGAAAGAGAGAAACAATCCTGTTATGACTTTGACTTTCCACTTCTGTTTTCCATACTAGAATGTGCTGTTTTGGTTTAGAACTGGCATCTCATAGTAGCAGAGAAGAGAAAATATTTTCCTCTAGGAAGCCCACTTTTACCAAATCGTTTTCCTATTGGGTTTGTGATCTCAAATAGGAGCACAAGTAAAATTTTTGTGGAGGGAGGCTACAAGCCCACTAAATGATTACAAGGTATGAACCACCATCAGATTTGTTACCGGTTCATGCACCAAGGACAATGAACACAGTAGTTCTTATATGGATCAATAAGTCACTAGAAGGCACAAAATAATCCTTTACTTCCAGAATCAGAGGCAGTCAAAAAGACAATTCCAAGAACGTATCTTAAGACATGTAATCCCCTTTCTACAGGCTACTAGTCACACAAGGGCTGTCTTTGCATTAGGGATTGAGCTACTCAGGGTGAGAGCTGGAAAGCAGAAAACAGCTGACATAGCTTATAATTGGACTAATATAAGGGGCAAGGCTCTTAAAAAAATATTCTTCCTTTAGATACAAAATTAATTAGTTGATAATGAGTCCTACAACATTTAATTTTAATTTTATTTTCTGCCAATTCAAGTCGGGTTTATTCCATCACAACAACTTTCATTATGGTGCCTTTTTTTCTAGGAAAGAATTCCTAGAACTTCCAATTGGAAAGTTTCTGCCCTTGAGCAGTTTAGGAAATAACATTCCAGTCCAAGGACTCCTGGTCCTTCAAATATTGCTGAAATGCAACATTTAAGTGTTTTACTGGCAAAAGGAATATCACTTCTTTTTTAACTGGTGAAGTTACCCGCCATAAGTTCTCATAACTAAGAAAGCTGTGGAGTATACTTGTTTTAAATACAGATATCATTTCTTCTATGCACAATCTCTTCATATATGAAAGACTGGAAAGAGAAGGCATACAAGAATACAGTCATTACCTGCCTCTACTGACCAAATTCAATTCCCCATAAATTTAGGGTCTTGAGCAAGTTTTAGATCTATTCATACACTTCAGAGCACAAGCAGACTATTTAACCTAGCCCTCCTCACAAAATAACCTCCATTTTCTTTTTCATAAGTTTTCTGAATACGTGTAGGCTTAAAAAACATTTTTCTTTAGCTGTGATTGTTAAAGTGAACTCTTTTGACACCTAAATCATTGATATTCTAGATTAGCTATCCGAGGTCCCACAGAACAGTCCCACAGCACTGCCAGACCTCTTCTGTCCTGAGATTTTGCTGCTACACATTATGTCATATTTTGACACACGAAATATCAGCTTTATTTTTAACTGCATTATGATTTCTTTCCTGTGTGTCATCATTAACAGTCATTCAGACTGTATCATTCCAAAAAGATATTATTTTTAAGAAAATTTGCTAGAGAAAGGAAAAATGTTTTTTTCTTTTTAAGGACATCGGTTGACAAAGGAAATCTATAGCCAAATTCATTCTCAGAAAACAATTACTTCCACTCCAAAGAGGTGCAACTACAAATTTCAGCCTAAAAAGATCCCATTTCAGTCTTTGCTTTCACTATTTAAAGCTTTTGGTTTACTTGGTCATGTGTATACACACACACACACTGCTTAAAGCCTTAACAAACACCTTATTTTGAAAAAGCAGACTCCCAAAATAGTAAGCAAGAAGTATTTAACTAAAAAATAGAAAAAGAAATATATCAGTCTATTAACAGATGTTATGGCCAATTACACTAACAGTCAATGGTAAGATTGCTAGTTAAGATGTATAGCTGCAAGATTACATTTACAAGAATACCAGCATTTACTATAGTATTAATGTTAGTTTTGTCTTCTTACCAAAGAAATGCTAAAAAAAGGCAGTTTGTGCCTTTAACATTTAAAAGGATTAAACTAGGATTAAAATTTRCACTGCTTCTTTCTCCAAACATCACAGTAGAGGAAGGAATAGTTACAGATTTGGGAGCAACAAACTGAATCCTTCCCAAAAAGTACACAACAGAATATAGAATGAACTGCATAGCTCTCATCATTAGATATTCATTATAATCTTTTGGACCTCTTCAGAGCTGGATAACCTAATCCACTGAGGTTCAGGAGTCCTATTCAAAGTCTCAGATCATTGGAACAATCAAAATGGAATATTAGCTAATAGATAAAACAGCACCTATGACTAAACCATAGAGATTAACTGGCAATGGTTGAAGATTCAGGAGACTACTCATCTCACACTAAATAGAGGCGGATCGTTATGCATATGAGTTGCATAAAAGTTGGTATTTTCTTGCCAACTCAGCCGCCTCCTACTCTCAACTTGAAATATTTGACTCACATTATTTAGTTTGTTTTGAACACGCCCATTCCCAGGGAGTAACTACTCTTATCACTGTACCACAGTTTGTTGGGAGAACTACACAGCCATTAACTAATACAGTTAGACCCATGGACAACACGTAGGAAGCACTGTCAAGTGCTGACCCAGTGAAAAGCAGATTTTTACTCTTAAAAGAGTGCAGGAAAGGTATTTTGGTACTTGACGGAAACAAACAAAAACCCCAAAATACCTACTGGAGAAGCTGAGAGAACCAGAAATGTTAGCTTGAGCCCAGGGTTCTGTTATCTTGACTGGGTCCACGTTGACTGGAAAATCACAGTCTCGGGAAAATTATCTTGGTAAACTCATGGAATCAATACAAAAGATTAATGTTTCCAAGCTGGTTGGGGAAGCATTTCCATTTTTTTGTTTTGTTTTAAATAGTTCAAAGTATTGAACCATAAAATAAAAAGAAAAAGGAAAAACACACCAAATAATAGGTACTCACAGAGAACAGGAGCAGCAAGAGAAGAAAAAAAAAATTCTTCAAAGACCTTACACTGTGGAAGTGTATCACTACTTTCTGCTGTTGATGCTGAAATGGATTTAAAAAGAAGCTTCAAGGAAGATGCACAAGGCAGGATGAGGTGACTGCCAGTATAAATGTTAATGCTGGGTGTGAGCAGAAAGCTTTGAGAATTCAAAGACCAAAAGAAAAAAGGAAGTACGCCCTGAGGGCAGGTAGGATAGAGGGACATGCAAGAGCTCTTCCTTTGGCAAAGAAAACCTGCTGCTATAGAACAGAGGTCAAGGAAAGGTGCTAGCACACGTCAAGCCCAATACATCTGGCTTGTTTAAACATTGTCCACCAATTCTACATTACAAAACGTGGTTAGAAACAACAAAAACCACCACAAAAAAAAAAAAAAAANAAAAAAAAAAAAAAAACAAACGAGATAGCTTAAAATGAACCAAGGATTGTTAACCTTTGAGGGCAGTTTAATATTTAGTGGCAGACACTAGTGTAGCAAAATATAAACTAAAACCCATGACATTTCATTTTACATTGATGACTAACAATGTACTTTGAATTAAGCTTTTCTACTTTTACTGAATTTTCTGCACTTGACAACTGGATTCCCTGAATGGCAGGACACACAAGTTTAGTAGAAGAAAGACCATATAACAGTTCTACCGTGCATTACTCAATTTAAGTACACGTGTGTATAACACTTCAGATATTGCTATCATTTAAAGAGTATTTTTCTGTATTTCCAATGATATGCAAGTGTTCTGTATGGGAGGAATACTTCTGCCTTTCCAAAGAAAATTACTGCAGTGATATAGCAATGCTGAATTTTTACTTCTGTTTGTAGCCCTCAAAGCACCTTTTTTAAAACAGTTTGTTAATCTCATTCTAGAAAATAGGAATTAAACTGATTTTAACAGGGAATTAAACAAAATTGCATGTCACATGCACTTTGTTATTCTCCCCACGCACTCCCTGCAAAGCCTAAACATGTTTTATATGATGTAAAACAGTAAAAAAAAAAAAAAAAAAAAAAAAAAACCAAAAACAAACAAACAAACAAAACCAAAATACCAAAACACAATCACACATTACAGAAACAGAATCTATCCCTCAACTCCCCAATCCCATTGCTTAAAACTTAGATTTAATTATTACCCAACAGCGACAATAATGGTCAATAAATCATTTAGCAGATTAAACAAGTTGACAAATTCTATAAATAGAACTTACTACTTCTGAAATTTATAGTTCTTTTTACAGATATAATCATGTGTTTGAAAATCTCATAGATAATTTTATTCCCAGAAAATAAGAATAATTCAAGCTTCCATCTGTACCAAAAGTTTAGAGTGCTGATGTGATCACTGAGGAAGATGGAAGTATTATCAGTTAAAATACCAGAGATTCTCAGAAATCGATATATAAATCTGGTGAAGTAATGATATAGTAAAGAAACCTACATTTCAGCCTAAGAAGTCAGCAACTGCCCAACTAGATCAGTGTCTTGTTAAAACTAGATGACTCTCGCTGGTCTACTGCCACAAAATCAGATTTAGTTAAGTATTAATATTCACATGGTATATGGGTGACAGCAGGCTAAGTCAGATAGGTACAAATAATCTTCAAGGGCTTAGACTGCTGGAACGTGGTTTCACTAGCTTCATTGTTAACCTATTTATATAAGGTTTATATAAGAACACAAAGAATCTGATTATGTCATTGCTGCACAGGACGTGAGGTCATAAATCAAGAATATACTCAAAACGCGTAGATCAGAATCTCAGCCCAGGGAATGGGATGTAGCGTTCTCTCTCTGCTAGGGCGACCAGTGTGTAGCTTCAGAGGCTGTTCAGTAGGTCTTGAAGTTGTTCATATGCCTTCTTTCCTGGTTCAGCGCCCTAGTCTTGTTCACCAGGGAGTTTAAGTTAAGAAGAGCACCCCGAAGACAGTAATGGTGAAACCTCCCAACAGCATCCTCTCTGCTCTGCAAAGCAGAAGCTCAACATAGCAGAGAATCTAGCCCAGTATTAAGTCTTTTGAGAGATAAGAGTCATTGTTGTCAAAACACTAGCTTTTTCCCCACATGATCATATTTAAAATACTGACTTTCAGTAGCAGAGCTAATTTTGAAGACACTAATCAGTCACTTTTTTTTTTAATTGCATAAAGGTAACAATCCTAATTAGATGAAATTTTCCTATTCAGAAGAGTGGCCTGTGACAAGAATTAAAAAAAAAAAAAGGTAAAAACAAAAAACCCACACCACTGGTTCTGCAGCCTCCCAGAATATGGAAAGTTTATGTAAGTTAGTTCCTTCATTAGTCCTAATATTTGAATTTTTCAGACCTACTTCATCTGCTACTGTGAGACAATATGCATGCCTTTGCATAGTGATGCAAACCATTTTTTTTTCCTGCTCCCAGTCTGTTAGAATTCCTTAACTTTTGAATGTTGTGGACTTTTCTACTTCTATACAAAAATTTCTGTTACAGAAACACTCCCCCAGGTACCATTAAAAAAAAAACAGATTTTTTTTTTTTCCCCAAATGTACTGTCCTTGTCAGCTGACATGCAGTTAAAACTTCTCTCCAATTAAGATGTTTAAAACAGCGCTTTCTCAAGCGTTACGACCCCATAGTGTCCCAAACTCTTAGATGGCAGCAGTCAGTAGCACTTCAATCCTCCCTATGCTTCCAGCTGAACAGTAATTCACTTACTCCAGAAAAGAATGAAAAAGCTGGCTAAAACCAGGGAAAACTATATATTTTTAGTAAAAGCAAACTAGCTTAGGGATGGGTAGCCAGTARAGTGATGATAAAGACTTCCAGTGACTGATAATATCTGGTCTGTATTCCCCTGTCCCAGAGGAACTGATCACCTGCGTACTCACAAAATTACATACAGCATAGGAGCCAGAAGGGGTCACTGTTTAAAACAAGTAGTATAGAGAACAGTTACAGGAGTTCTTAAACTATGGGGTTTCAGGAACTCAGTTGGCCATTGCAGCAGAAATCACCCCGAGCCTTCACAAAAACCATCTAACCCCTCACTGCTACAAATCCTTCCCAAACAGTCAGTCCTCACTGCCTGTCTGTACACTGAGACACTGTTACTTCAGTGACATTCACCATTTCTTCCAGAGTTGGATGTCATATTTTGAAGTCAGTTTAAAGCTCATGGACAATGCCACGTTTACAGCACTAAATTTGAAAGGGGGCAGTGTTGTTTAACCAGAGAGTGGTGCTATTTGTTAGTGTTAATTACAGCTCTTCCTGCTGGGTTTTTTACAATAAAGTAGGCCAGCAGGAAGTGTCATTATATTACAGCCTGTGGCTCTGTGCATGTGTTCCTAAGTTGACAGTCAAGAGACGTCCTTTAGCATTCTTCACTGTCTTTTTCCATATGAAAAACACACTGCTCAGATTGCATAAAAGGATGAAACACACCATCGTATGCATCTGCTAGAACAGAAAGATACAGGTATGTAGAAAGCAACTTCCTATTGAGTGACGAAAACAGTTCCTGGTGTGTTTGTGGCGTCTGATACTCCTTTTCAACTTACCTAATAAAACTTATAAAGACTATTAAAATGAAATTTTCCTAGCCTTTCCTCACAGCCGTCATCTCAGTTTAAAAAAAAAAAAAAAAAAAAAAAAAAAGGACTGATCAGCAGACTTATCAGGTGATAAGGCTTTAGGGGACAAAGAAAGGGAGAAATAGCTATCGGGGAAAGACATACTGCTGAGCTACCCATCCCAATCAGAAAAAGCTCAAAACAAAGAAGTTTGAGTTACTCATGACACCTCCTACACCTCTGTCTTTTCACACCTAGGTAACCCACTCAATGAGTATATTGATTTCAAAAGATACTTTAAAGAACACTGCAATTTCAAAACATTAATCAAATATGAAACAAAGATATGCATCAATATGGAGCAGAGTTAGGTATTGTCAAGAAAGGGGGGTAAAGTTTCAAGGGACTTTGAAGAGTTCTAGGAGAAATGTAATCAAAGTTTATCAAGCATTTGAAGATACATTGGTCATCACTTTAGAAAAAGTCAAAGTAACTTAGAGATCACAGGTAATGGATTTACACACTTGCAAATGCTACTCCTAGTGAACAGCTACAATCAAACCGTAATACTTTCTAGATTCAAAGTTCCTACATCAACCCCACTGATAAAAATATTTTGCTTTTAATTCTATCACTTAACTGTGTACACAGCTTTTCCAGAATAAACACTTTCAACAAAGGATTATACCTATGAAACCATAATAAAAACGTCTACTTCAGGAGAAGTAACCTGAAACTAAGCTTTCTGCAACTTCTAGTACTCAGAGCCCTGCATTTTCCATGAATAAAAAAATAGTAGTTAAAAAAAAACCCAAACAAAAACCCCACAAAACAAAAAAACAAACACCAAAAAAACCAAAAAACCCACCTCAGTTTGAAAGCAATCCTGAAGTTACACTCAGAACACCCTCATTATCCAACAACGCTAAGCAACTGACTTAATACCACAGTATCTGGTAATTTTCCCAAACAAAGGTTGCAGATCTCAAAGCCTTTTGTAGAACTCAAAGTATTAAAGAAATGGTATCAGTCCAGTTTTATGAGCTTAATTCTTGGTAGACACTAGAAGATATTAAATACTTAGCCTTATTTTCTCCCAGAACTGTGCAGTCATCATTGTAGTCTAACATCTTCCAAAGAACCAGTTTTCAACTGCTCTGTTTTTTTGGTTTTGTTTTTAAATTTATACATACGTATATTTTTGTTGTCATCGTCATTGTTGTTTTAATTTTCCACAAGGAGAAGATTAGTGATTGATTTTCAAGACCAGTTAGTATCCATATCTCCTCTCATTTTTATCATTATACTCCTTAAGTTAGGCATTGTCTAAAGAAGTTGTCAAAAGAAAACATTTAGGGAATAAGAAAACCATTTAAATGTAGGCATTTCTGAATCCAGCTTTGGAAGCCTGACAAATTTGATTAAAAATTCCAGCAGAAATTAAAGTATTAGTTTAAATTAAGTGTCAAAATCAAGACTATGTCCACGATGTAGTAACGTTTAACTACGCTAGGAAAAAAAAAGTTTATGTAATATTCACCAATGAGTCAAACCCCAAACAATAAAGATTGAAACATCATGTTTCAACATCAAAACCATGTATCAAGTAGAATAAAGACCTGGTAAGTCTTTAGAGTAGAGTTCTTACCTTCATAGATAGCTTTGAAGCCTTGAGCACTGACAGCAAAATCTGTGGTGAAACAGAGGGTGAGGATAGATCCTGTGCTTACAATAGATGATGGAAGCTGAAATCCAGACAACCTGTGAAACAAAAAGGCACAAATTATTGTAACCTTTAAAATAAAGAAAGTAAAACACATCAGTAGGTGTGATTAGCATTATGATAAGCATCATATTTCTACATCTGAACTGCCAATGCATTATGCTTTTTACCCTGATGCAGTCTCTAAACATTCGCTGCAAAATTTCAAACACATTCTTTTTAACCCTCCTATTTTAACATATCCGTGCACTCTCCAACAGAGAGCACTGAAAGAAAGACCTGTTTGTACCTATTAAAGATGAAGAATTTTTTGATAGGATTCATTTCAAGATGAAGACACTTAAATTTAGGACACCTAGAAGTAGATATCCAGGACTTAACTCACACAGAGATACCTAGCGCAATTTGAGATAGMGTGGACTATCCTGTCTGTCCTCCAGCTGCTGCTTCAGAAAAAGCATGGCTCTCAAATGTTCAATGTCATACACATCAACTAACCAGAAAAACAAACAAACAAAAAAACTTCCATTTTACAGCTTCAGAAAAATTACCTTACATTTCCCATCTCATTCGCAGTCTTACCTTTACATAAAAAACAGAATTTTGGATAAACTATAATTACATTGCAATACTGATTATAAGATAATTTCCCCAAATAAATGTTTTCATTCATTTTGAGGATAAAACAGATGGAAAAAAGTGTTTACATCCTTTATTGAAACATCACTAAAGACAATTCGTTAGACCTGGCTGATATTAGTGAGATGTTTGTTTCTTAATGATTAGAATAATTTTGCATAAGTAAGACATAAGACACCATTACTGTCCCACAAACCCAAAACTATACTGTCAGCTTACATCACTAGCTAATTTCTGTATTTTGCAATAGGGTTATGCGATCCACTGGGTACAGGACAACACACCAGAAAGCCACCTTTTGTTCAAATTTCACCCTGAAAGAGGTTCTTGAATTCAGACACTGGAACAGCTCATTAAAAAAAAACAAAAACAAAAAAACAAACAAAACCCAAACAAACAAAAAAACCTCAACAAAAACCAGAAACCCCACCCCATCAAAAATGCTTTGATATATTTTTAATCTGGATGGTTAAGACAATCCATGGCTTTAAAAAAATATTCCCTTTGAAATTTACTGTACAATGATGCTATAGTTCATCTGAAACTGCAGAAGATAAATAACTAAACAACATACTAGTACAGCAGTATCACTGAACTAGAAGTTCTTTGCAAAATTAGGCTTATTTAAGAACACTCTCATATATAAAAACATAAGAGGAACTCCATGCTTGAATTACACCAGTCAGGTGGTTCCCCATCTCTTTCCAATTTTGAGCTTTGGAAAACAAATAAACTCAGATGAGTCAGAGATCAAAGCGAGGAGAGCTTTAAATACAGATGACAGCATACAGTCAAGGCAACATAAGCCAGCAAAAAGCTTTCTGCAATTTCTTCCTTTCTTTTTAAACACCATTGTCTCCCATGTGCTAATTAGTTGTTTTCTCTAATCTCTTCACCTTCTGTGTACTTGTCAACCTATTACTCCTGTTCCTTTCCACGTCATTTATTCCAATTCCAGAAATAACCAGGTTGATTTTTTCCTCAATCCTCAAACTGCAGAACTACCATGAGGCTTGCCACATCTTATGTTCAGACTTTTGTATGTTCTCCCACCATCACTAGATGTTGCAGTTTTTAGGGAAATGTGCCTCTTGTTCTATTTAATAAATTAGAGTAGTTATCACTACTGCCCTACATCTGGAGTGTACTGTATGACAGTTCATTATTAATTTAGGGTATGTATTTTCTGATCTTACTTACATGTGTTTTCCTTCTTTGAGAAGGGATTCAAAGAGTTCTAGTTTAAGGGTTTTTTCTTTTTTTTTTTGATAACACTACAATATTTCCTGGATCTAACATTTTTTGCTGAAGTATTGGAAACTAGCATGCATTTTAGGGGAAGGAAGGAAAAATCAAGTTGAAACACACAGAAAGATAAAAGCAGCTAGCCTGAACACTTCACACTACATAGGAGACCTAAAAAAAAAAAAAAAAACCAAACCCAAACAAACCCACCCCACCCCACCAAAAAACCAAAACACACAAAAACACAATAAAAATACAAAAGAAAGTTATATCAATGCAGAACTATACAGCTTTAGCTACCTCATTCCTGATCAGCGTTTGCTCCACTTGGCATGGATTTGGTTCATATAAATGAACTCATTTGAGCAGTGATCGGACATCCTGAGCTCTTGTTACAACTTCTAGACCTACCTGCTTTGATTCTGTTATGATAATAAGTATCACTCCTATGATATGGATTCTTTATCTGCTCAATAAATAAAACTGTTTCTATAGTATCCCCCTTGAAATACTAGAAAATCATTCTTTAGGCTGACATTGCAATTCACATTGAAGGAAGACAAATATATTCTTTTATACCTTAAATCAGTGCACTTAAAGGTTTTACAGACATAGGAAAAGGCAGTATGTGGTAAACTTCAAGGAATTAATACATCAACTTGAAATCTGTTTTTTCCAAGTTCTTTATATTAGAGTTATCCTAAAAAAAGATTATCGAAAAGTCTCGAATAGAAGAAATCTGTATGTCAGTCATTCAACAGACTACCTGGGTGCCTCTACAGTAGCCTTGTTGCCTGAAATATTTCTGAAAGCATCTTTTCATAGTATTCAAATAAATTAAGTGAGATCAAATGCCATGAAATTGAGTGCAAACAAAAACTAGACAGCAGATGAAAATCTAGAGTGTTATTCTTCAAAGAGATTTCCAGAAATAAAACACTGCTAGCCTACGAAGTCATTTTTCCCCCCCTTACTAACATTTTGGTTAGGTAGTTATAGCTCATGAATCATGATGTGTTTTGCACATTCATTTCATCATGCAGAAAAATCACACACCTTCACATGTCGCTTTACTTTGGAAATGTATCTTGGCAATTAATGTGTAGGCCTTTACTGCAACCAGAAAGGGAACTGTTTAGACAGACAAGTGTGTGTGCTAAGAAAGCAGAATAATTTCAAGTCCCTCTGCTAATAAAACTGTAATTTGATAAACTTGCACTACTTCATACTGAGCATATGGCAATACTTTAAGCATAAAATATTGCTACTTCCTTAACTTTCAGTAGCACAAATCTGCACAAAATGCACACACTAAAATACTTTTTAACCACAAATGGAATATATTTGGCTTGTCTATAAAGAAGAAACAGAACCTGTAATGGAAAACACAGTGGTACACCAGTACTGAATTTAGCCTCTGTTTGAGGCGGAAAAAACCCACCACATTTCATTCTACATTGTCATTTCATAGATCTTGACATTCAGCCATTTCTAGTGATAAGGTCTATAAATATATAGGTTATTTTTTCTCAATAGCATAGCAATAGCGTACCTAGCAGGTCCAGCTGGCTCTGCTCAGAACTTCTCCACCCTCTACATGTGAGGGCAGATTTTGGGACTCCTTGGTACTAAACAGCGCAGCAAGTCCTCTGGGGGAGGTGGCAACATGGTTAGGGGTCTATAGCAAATGGTGTACAAGAACAGGCTGAAGTAATGGATTTGTTGAGCCCTTAAAAGATGACAATTAAGGGATGAACCTTACTGCTGTCTTCACCTACCTATTGGAGCGGTACAGAAAAAGACAGAGCCAGGTTCTTTCTGGAAGTGCATAAAGAATGGGAAGCAACAGGCAAGGTGCAACATGAGAAATTCCAGTTTTGTATTAGGAAAAAACCCACCATGATGGCAGTCAAATACTGGACTAGCTGCCCAGAGAGGATCTGGTATCTCCATCCTTCAAGATATTGGTAACTTGGCAGGGCCCTAAATAGCACAATCTATCTTCAGACTTGGCTCCAATGTCAGCAACAGATAAGATCAGATAACCATAGTCTCTCCTAACCCAAGATAGTCGATGAATCCATGACCCATAAGGAAGGCATGGGCAAGTCCCTATCACAAGCAGCTGCTGCAAGAAAAACGAGAACTCTCAGCAGTTTCTGAGGAAATACAGAAGTACAATCAGATTAGCCTAAGAAGTTTTAGGTTATTTGTACAAATTTATTAGGGATTGAATCTTTRCTGAGTGTAGTTATGAAATTTTAGCAAGTCCCAGCTGTTCATGTAGAAACTGATAGGCCTTCAAGCATGGTTACAGCTGAAGTGATCTTTGCAGGTGTTTCAAAGACATCCTTGACACAAAAACAGCTCCACTTCTCTTCCCTCCAATGATAACTATTACATTCTTGTTCCCAAACATTAGATTTTTTGTTTTTTTTTTTTTGTTTAAATAAACATTTTGCGCTGCCCTCATGGTTGAAATGGTCAAATGAACCTTTCCAGAATAGCTCTATCAGAAACAGCTATCGAGCACGAAGAGTCTCATACAATCAGACCACTTTAGCAAGAGTATGTACTGATTTCACAATTGCCAAAAACCAATGCGTAGTTGCAAAGGAAAAATAGAAGCATTTTCACCATTTTATTTGCTAGCTTATTTATTCCTACAGCTGCCTACAGTACAAAGTGATGTGTTCAGGTTACCACATGTGACAAAAATTTGTCAAGGTTTAACAAATTTTCTTGGGAAATTTAAGAGCCAAAAAAAACTTAAGAGGGAGGGGGGACCCTGCACCCATAAAGACTGATTCTTTTTTCAAATTAGGCCAATGAAATTTATGAAGCCACATTATTACAATTTGAAGGAGAATCAGATCTGTTAAACGTTTTTAGAATTGTGCTAACATACATATATATAAAAGTGTGCGTGTGTATATGAGCTCTGCTCATACATCTGTACAGCTTGTTCCCAGAAACATTCTCAGAGAAGTAACTAGAATCCATTTGGCTAAGACAAAACATTCTTGCCTGAAATTAGCTATCAGATGTCTCTTGCAAAATCTATTAGCCAAAAGGATCAATGTTATTAATAGCAAGGTAAAGTATGAGTCTAAGTTTCAATGAATTATCCCCAAAGCAATTTTAGGCAAACCATAGATAAATGACAAAATCTGAGATATCCCCCCGCCTCCCCCCAAAATCTGTATAAGGAAAAAACCTAACATTTCTCCAATTTTACCATAACAGTGATATAGGTCATTAACTGCCATATGAAACACCAAAGAGCTGTCTGCAATCAGTGTCATATCCTTTCAGGTTTTACATACTATTGTTAAAATTGTCATTTGATGTAGAGGAGATCCATAAGCTCATTCCATATCAAACTCAACATACCACATGAAAACACAAAGTTATTGGCAGGTGCTACCTCAAAGATAGTGCTGATCAATTGTAGACCAGAAAGCGAGGCAAGTCAAAGTCTCTTAAGGACTAAAGCTTTAGGTATCTATTGTAGTTCTCCTGAAATACCTCACTGCATCACAGAAGTCGAATACTAAGTGCAACACACCRAAAATGTTCAAAAGGTGGTATCTCATATTTGGCTTAACTGGAAATTATCCTAGAACTATACTGTCAATAAAAAACAGGCAAAACCCCTCTGTGTTTTAGGCATCCAACATCACCAACAGTCAATAATATGTATATACTATTAGGGATCTGAAGAAAAAGCAATCAAGATATGACTCTATGGATTCCCAGCACTTATTCCTGATTTTATTAATGCCTTTGTGGTGGGTTGACTTTGGCCAGCTGCCAGACCCCCACCCAGCCACTCTCACTGACCTTCTTCAACACGACAAGGGGGAGAAAGTAAGATGGACATTTTCCTGGGTGAAGACAAGGAGATTACTTACCAATTGTCGTCATGGGCAAAACAGACTTGACTTGGGGAAAATTAGTTTAATTTATTGCCAATTAAAATATGTTTGGATAGTAAGAAACAAAGACAAATTAAATCAAAACCCTCCCCCCACTTCCCTTCTTCCCAGGCTCAACTTCACTCCTTCATTCCCAACTCTCCCCTCAGGTGGTGCAGGGGGATGGGGAATGGGGGCTGGGGTCAGTCCATAACAGCTCCTCTCTGCTGCTCCTTCCTTCTCACACTTTTACCCTGCTCCAGCATGGGCTCTCCACAGGCTGTGGCTTCTTCAGGAAACATCCACCTGCTCCACCGTGGTCTCTTCCACGGGCTGCAGGGGAATCTCTGCTCCGGCACCTGCAGCACCTCCTCCTCCTCCTTCTTCTCTCACCTTGGTGCTCAGAGAGCTGTTTCTCTCCCTTTTTGTTCCCTCCTCCTCTCTGTGGTGGTTTCTCTCCTTTCTTACATACATTTCCCTGAGGTGCCCCCACCATGGCTGCGGGGCTCAGCCGTGCCCTGCATTGGGTCAGTTGGAGCCGGATGGAACCGGCTGTGTCCGGCACGGGGCAGCCCCGGCCTCTCCTCACAGAGGCCGCCCTGCAGCCCCTGGGGCACCTGCACCCAGTACAGCCTTGATGATATGAGCAGAGAACACTACAAAAGCATCATCTGTTCAAGTGCACCTCAATTTTAGATATTAAAAAGCAAAATCATTAATATGTTATCTTAGTAATTAGTAATTTGAATCAGTTTAAACTACCAGAACGTATCCGGACAGAAGAGAAGCTACTGCAGTAATTTACAAGAATGTGGTAACTCCAGTTATTCCACGGAAAATAGCAGCAACGCTATGAGAACAAACGCCATTACAGGATACATATCCATAATGTGATCTTTTATGAAGCCACACAAGCTCGGAAGTTCCCTTCTACAAATAAAGGGGAGACTGAGAGGTGCTATTTTAAAGCTCTGCCAGGTAAAAAAAAAAAAAAAAAAAAAAAAAAAAAAAAAAAAAAAAAATTAACACTATCATCTTCCTGGTTTTGAATCTGTAGGACTGAATAGGTGCATCTCTAGCCAAAGGCAACAGTTATAAGAAGCTAACTTTCCAAACAGTTGGTACCAGCCATCTAGAAGTATCTCAGAGAACAATGCAGTTAAGAACAAAGCAGTCTTAGTTGTGTATGAGCACGTACAGTACTTCAGTCACGTAACTGAACTCAATGTTAAAAYGCTGTGCATGGAGAGGACTTAAGAGTTGGGAGTTGACAGCGAGCAGACAAGATTACAGCCAGTCAGAAAACCTTTTATATACATATTTAATATTTTTTCTTTTCCTAAAGACCAATTATTTAAAAATAAAGCTTCTCTCAAACTTTTTTTAAGAGCTTAACAGAGGAGTTGTAAGGATTTGGTTCAAAGTTTCTCTTATAGATGAATTTTAGTTCAAACCAGAAATTGGTAATTCAGAACAGTCCAATAAGTATTTATTTGTATAATTAGAAAATATGCACTTAAAGGCAACCTCAAGACTCAAATATTTCCATAGGATTGATTTCTAGCCTATGATCGATTGGATATTTCCCCCCCCCATAAGACTTATTTCAGAGATAAAATTGTATCTCACATATTAAAAATATACTTTTTAAGGTTAATAAGCAGTAAGTTTTATGGTGAAATTTCACACACCAATATAAGAATATATGATGTTATATAACTACTGTTATGCAAGTTTTTAGTCATGGAAACAGTAGCCACCAATAAGATATAATCACAAAGAAACAAATATAAAGTGATTTTTGCAGTATTATTTCCCAAATCTTGAGGAATTTTCATCTCCCCTGTCCACTGCCATAAGCTGCTATTCTGGAGCAAAGCTCACTCTTGCAAATACCAGAGATAATAAAAAAGCTTAAAAAAAAAAAAAANAAAAAAAAAAAAAAAAAAAAAATCAAAGAAAGCTGACCACAGCCACTCCTATGTGTCATGCTCTTGCAGGCTCCTCTGCCTCATTATACAACCTGCAGGAGCCAGAATAGCACACTGTTAAAACTTATATAGGGATTTCCCCTGTTTTGTTCATCATTATAAGGTGCCATTCCTGGGGGCCAACTCTTGTCGGTACTGGCTATCAGCAATGAGAAGAGGTACCCACAGGTTAAGACACCTAATGGTACATAAACCCAGGAGGCCAGTGTATCCATTCCAGCAAACCAGGCTGCTACGTGCCACATGTGAAACCACAGAAGGCGTATCTTAATAATTTACATCCATTCTGATGCCAAGAGGAAGTGAAGATTTAAAACCCGACTCAGATACCATCTCATACATAAAGGACTGAGGAGCTACTATAAGATTAGTAGAAGATCTATAATTTATAACTGATTTTCTATCACAGAAGATAAGCTAAATATATATATATTTAATCCCACTACCCCCAACCTCAATTTTTTTCTTTAAGTCACAGAAAAAGGGAAGGCATATAGAACAAATTGTTCAAGGTCAAGGTTTTCATTCAGAGGCTCTAATTTGGTGGCTTTTCTCAAGCTTAAGGTAACACTGACTGTTCCCTTAAAAAACTGTACAAGAAACACTGCAATGGGCAGAGCCCCAGCTCAGAGAGCACACRCAGTCCTCCACACAGGAATTAACCTTTGCTTCCCCACCTCTCCAGCATAAAGAAAACACACAGCAACACCTCCTCACATTGATGAGTGTTACTCAGCTTTGTTTCCTAAGGAAAAAAAAAAAATCATGAATTAAAACCCATTAGCTCTCACATTTCTTACTCCAGCAGTACCAAGTCTTCCTCAGTGCTGCCTTCTCCAGGTTCAGGCTCCTCCACCTTCAGCTCCTCTCAGGTTATAGGCTCACAGCAACACCCCAACACTGCTCTTCCAGTCCCTCGCTTCCTGCTCTCCCTTTCCCTAGAAAACTAACTTCAGAGTCCTCTCATCAAATGGCCACAAGACTTTTTCCACCAGCTGTCTCCCATAGGTCACTGCACCCCAGGAAACTCCTGCAAAGCCCTCAGCTGCTCCCCCATTCCTTATTTGTTTAATTAATTTCAGGTGCTCCTCCATCCTGCTAACAAGAGGCAGTTGAGGTGTGTGCACTACTAGTTGCAGTATACAAAAGGCTCATAGTTCTTCTATAATTTAAGATTTATAATCTCAAATTAATAATCATTTTTGAATAGGCAAGAAATTTTATTTATTTATTTATTTGAGCCTTTCATATAGCTAAATACATGTACATTTTTTCCATGGTATGGTCATGTGAAAACTTCCTGATGCTTCCTGTGACTTTAGCTTAACTAGGGATTAATTGCAGGAATTATAAAACTAATATTTTGCTAGTAAGGGAAGGATGGAAGCAACCAAAGAAAAAAGTTCCCTCAGTAAAGTCCAGAAGGTCCCCTATAACCAAAACTCACTGAGTTCAGTCACTAAGCAGAAAGAAGCTGCAAGCTTAATGATGTTGACATATTTAGCCTTCAGAAAAAGCAGCTGGTTTCTCTAGCTGCCACCAAATGGCCATGGTAGCAAGGCTCACATCTGCTGCAGAAAACCCTGATGCTGCGAAGCAGTAGCCTGCAACTGCAGTTACCAGGCGTCAGTAAGGGAGCAGGAAAACATGAGATGAGTTGGCCAACGCCAAACCAGTACGCAGCCGTGAAGGGGAGTGAAGCGGCGGCAGGCCCCAGAAAAGCGGTGGGGCTGAGGGCTTCCCAAGGGGCTGCAGCTGCTGGCAAAGGCCTGGCAGGTCTGGGCAGCCAGCAGGCTCCGGCAACTCCAGCATGGTGGGATCGCACAGCAGAACTGAGAGAGGGCAACTCCCAGAGCACTCGCTGCCAGTAGATGGGTCTAGTAGGATTTGTTACTTATTTAACCCATGCTGAGAAGAAAAGGGTTTGTGTAATGGGAAATCACAGTACTTCCCCACAGTCCCAGGCTCCAACATAGCGCAAGCTACAGAAGAAAAAAGCCAGTTTAGGTCTGAAATGCGTGGCAGTCACTAAGACTGGTGGCTGCCGACTAAATGAACCGGTAGGCCACGGCACTGCGCTATGGCTATGCAGAAGTGCCTTCTTTTCCTGCAGACCTTGTCTCTACATGATTATACTATGTATTTTCTTACAATTCCTACCCATGGTACACAAAATTCAGCCACAGAAATGGTTTCATATGCCTCTGTGCTAAATGACATTGAAAGAAAACCTCAGCTAATATTTGATAAAACTGGACAAAAATAAAGTAGTGCTGTAAAGAGTGCCAAAAATAAAGTAGTACCATAAACCATTATTGCCAGGGGGATAAAAACAGTGTTTTATCTTTAAGAGAAAGAAGTTATTTCAGTTACTATAAAGCTAATGACTCTTTGTGCTTGAGAAAAAAACAACTGAAACTTTAAGTAAGATCATATATTCCAGGTTAACAATTACATGAGCAGACTACTTTTCTGCCTTCTAACAGTACACAGATATTTAGACCAAAGGCACCTCTCAGGTGCACTAGTATGAACCCAGATGGACCCAGTAGAAGTCAAATTACACAGATGTAAATTAAAATGTGATTTGATTCAATTAATTAATAATTTTATTCCAAAGAATCTTATTTTTAGAAAATTATGTAAACAGGTTTCATAGGCTGAATTATTTCTTCAGGCCTGTTACCTATATCCCTATATCTGTTAGCTCACTAATAACAGTATGATGAGTTTAATAATAAAAAATATAGTAGTAAGACCATTGTTAGTAATAGATTTCAGGTGAGATTTTACATTTTTTAATTAAAAAAAAATCGGGAATTGAGTCAGCAAAACTAAGATGTCTCAGTGATTTTGCCATCCTTACCTTGTCAAACAGTTTTAAGATGTAATCTTAGAAAACATTTGCATTAGTCAGTTTAAGCTTCATTATGTGAGTTTTGTCTGTTTACTCTCACATATGAATGTCACATCACTTTCAATCACCTTTTCGGTAGGTACGTCACATTAATCCACGACAGTATATAGTGATCTGTTATTTTACATAACTTCAGTTGTGAAGCTAGCTTGCATTTCCTATGTCATAAGGCTTTAGAGAGAGATCTACGTCAGGTTGGGAACAACATTACAGCAATGAACAATTGATTCAGCTTCAGAATAAATGACGATGAATTTTATTTGAAACTTTGTTTTACGAATCCATTATAAATCATCCATAGTGATATAGATGATATTCATGCTTCCACTTATGAGTTGTTTGGAAATGAAAAATGTACAGAACTCTTCATCTGAAAAAACAAAAAAGAAAACAAACCAAAACACCCAAAACCTCAAAACTATCATAGGAATACAAATGGTATTTTATGCCTCTACTAAATGGAATTTAGAGAGGAAAAAGTCTGTGAAGAGAACTCTTTTTCTCTTCACAGGCCAGCCGCTAATAACTGAAAAATCACCCACATGTCCACCTCCCTAGGTTTTACAGGCTCACCTTTTATTACAGTATCAGAGCACCTCCACAAAAACCAGTGAAACGAAGCCAGTGTAAATGGAAGTGGAATTATAACAAGTGGCTTAGAAGCCCTGCAACACACAAAAATTGCCTGAGGGGGGAAATAAATCAATTTCTGAAGCTTTCTTTTAACATTTTTACAAATTGGATTACAGTAGTATTGCCAGCTGAAAAAAAAACTACTCTAGCTTTTCTGGTGGCACCACTTTAAGCAAAGGCCTCAAGGCAATAGAAAATATGCTAGCAAATATTTGAATAGATCAGATTTTAATATGAACAGCATGTTTGTCCTTTGCAGCAATAGGAAGGTATCTCAAAAAATACAATACTGTCCAAACATGAGTGTATTTAACAAACAGTTTATATAGTGCTCAATGTTCCTTCTGTAAGGAAGACTAAAGATTTGTGCCTAGAACTTTATTCTGGGAATGTGTGAAGCTTCAAATGTGGCCTATGGTACGCAGTAAAATTTTGAATACTTACATGGCTTTGCAGACTTCCATTATCTGTTTTGCACAGTCTAGACTGTCTCTTTATTTGTCAATTTTATTGCTCAATTCAAAATACATACTAACATACTAATGATTGAAGTCATTCCCATTAGTGATCTGGGATCTGACTGTTCTTCATATTTTTTAGTGAGAGATACACCCTTTTGGATTAATGAAATAAAATAGGTCAGCTAATTAAAGATTTACATGTTTCTAAAGAGTAAAATACTCTATTTCAGTATTTTCTAGTCATTATTTTTCAACTGCTCTTGCCAAAATGGCATTTTTTCCACATGTTGCTGATCAGATTTTTTTAAAAAAGAGAAAGAAAAAGTGATACAAAGTGAAAACAACCTAAGTTTTTAAAAAAACCACCTTTTTTATACGTCTCATTTCATAAGCCAAACTTTAAAGCTGAGTTTTATATGGGTTTGCAAGATTTGAGCTTAATTTAGTTTACCTGAATTTATGTTCTCAGTAAATCAATCAGATCCAAAATATTAGAAGTTAGATGCCTTAATTTTCCCATGTCTTAGTTTCCCATTTGCAAAATAAGGATAAAATTATAAACTAAAACGATTCTTTTGAATTCAAGTACATTCCAAATTGTAGAGAGATCCAGAGTTAGGGGAATAGGATGGGTATATTTAAAACCTTCAAATCAAAAGAAATTTAAAATAATGTGCTATTGTCTCATTTTAAGCAATTCATTTTGGCAAATGAAACGTAGGGGATCTCCAGATTGTTTGGAATTTGACTGGAAGTGTTTGTTAGATCTGTAGGACAAAAATTCTGTACTTAGGGAAGAACAACTGATGAAGTAGTTCCAAAACCAAAAGCTTTTGGAGCAATCGAATGAGACCTTTCCTTCACCTTCTGTGTCTTTCCAAACTATGTACATTTTCAGCTTAAAGAATCTTCTCAGAGTGTTATTATAGGTTATACATATTATATATATGCCGCTAGGTCTCTTTTCACTTGATAAAATAATGTATCCTGTTTCAGAACTGAGGAAAGGATTTTCCTTCACTGTCACCTCATTATGACTTTGCTTTTTTTTTCTGAAGTTAATTGTTCTGACAACTCTATTTTAAAGGGGTCAGGCTTTGACAGTTTTAGACTATCTGCACAAAGCTCACTGTATTAACTTTCTGCTCCTATGTTTTACTCCCAAGAGCTATGACGCTCTTTTTCTACGCAAACCTTTGAAGTCTGTCTATTATTTCTACCCATCAGACTCAAAGTTTAGTACAGTATGTATCACTTAGTACTTGAATACCTCCTGTCAAAATTGCTGCCTGGCTTGTTTGTCCTTTATAAGAAAGAAATCTAGTGGGTATTTCAGTGGGTCATAAAGTTCATTGTATCTAAATTTAACTTTTAAAAAAAGTCTTTTGCAAATAACTAGTTTTGATAGTTTCAAATGGCACTTCCAAGAAGTGGCTACTGCTACTAATATGAAATAATGGCCAATTCTAGAAATGTTTGAGAATTACGTGAGTGCTTTGGGCTAACTCTACACTGTCTTGTATTAAGTATCATATATTCATATTTTCCCTCATTATATCACTTGTCATCTCCTTTGTACATATTTTGCAATATTCAAAACCTTATGGAAGGTAAGTTGCCTGTGTAGTTCAGTGCTTCAATTTAAATATTATTCCTATGTAGAGCAGGAGTAGGCTATAAAGGGAAAGGGGGAGGCACAGCACATACAAGAATATCTGACATAGGCAATCAAGACACAGAGACATGGATTTTCACCAGTGGATCCATTTGCAGTGCAGATAGGTGGGACTGAAGGGCAGAACAGCGGTGCAGTTTCTTTCTCATCCTGTAATAAGGACCATCTACCGCAGCAAAGATCCAGAATCCCGAAGAAAGCTGCACACTTAGCATGTACCTATGAAGGTTGGCACTGGTTATTAGTATATGCTGAAGCCCTTAATTCTGTATCTTTGCTGATATTGTTGCCTATGCTAACAATATTTAACTACCACATTTTTAATATCTTTATTTTGCCACAATAGCATTCACTAGCCATTGTATTTCTTTGGTATAACAGTTAATGAATCTCAAAGTACATTGACTTTTATAACCAGAATTTTTTTCTTAAATTTTTTAGAGCAAAAATCATTATGTTGAAATGTCATCTTATCATTATTTTTCAGAATATCCTTGCCTCATACATATCCTGTTGCAGTATATGGTGTAGTTTACTATACTGAATTATCATTGTGATCTACCTCAAACTGCTAGTATGCATACAGATTTTAATGATTACTCTCAAATTACGTTCTTTATCCTTATCAATGTGCCCTCTGATCAGTAGATCTTCAACAAATTCAGAAGTAATGAAGCAGAACAATCTCCTGTTAAATTTAATAGTGAACAAATTCTGGTAGCTTCAGCCTGAAATATCACATCCCAAAAGTAAGTTTAGAAATATGTCTTAATTGAGAGATATTTCATCTTTCTTTCTGAGCATTTTCTGTGCTTATATTTTAAGTCACCTCGGTAGAGGTTTGCCCTAGGATGCATAATTTGATGCTTGAGCTCCTCTTATCAGAAAATTCTATCTTGTTCTCCTGTCCTTTAATCCTTACATATATAATATATCATTTCAGGGCTTATGATCATCATTGAGATTATCTATAGTAATACCATTTTTAGTTTGGAACAAATTGTTTCTTATGGATGACTTGCCCTAACAACTTTGTTTAGGTGAGTCATATTTTGCTAGTTTAAAATGTTCTCATTCAAAGTGCTTCTTCCAAAGAAAGGATGTATGCAAAATCTTTTTTGCTCGTACTTTTAGTTTCAGTAAACTTTCTCTTAAAATTGTGTTGTGATATTTATACATTAGCCCCAAGCAATGCGTATTGAGTAGTTACCTGAAGCAAGGTGAACTTTAGGCAAATTCTGCTGTTAAATGTATAAGATCTCTGCAGGAAAGTGGTGATGCTCTGCATTATCTGTTACGCTATTGCATCTTGCTCAATCCCACACATGGTCTTGTGAGAGCTGCCTAAAGCTGCCCTTAGTTACCCACGTGTGTCCAGATGATGCAGGATCTTTAATATCTGAACACAGGTAATAGTTTGTTTTGTTCACCTTTAACACAGTATTTGATACCACCAGCACACTCAAGTGGTCTGCAGGGTTCTGACATCTATTTCTACAGGCAGCCTACAGGCTGCCCATAAGTACCTGCAAGAAGAGAAGGAGCAGGCAAACATAACATTGTTTGATATGGAGGAAGTCAATACTGAAGGAATTGCTATTGCAGGAGAACTTTTATGTTTTCCATCTTAACTCATTCAGAACCTGACTCTTATTGTCAGTTTTTCTCATTTATTTGAATAGGAGTTTTAGTTAAACCCATTGCTTAGAATTTCTTTGTATTTGGGTATATTTTTATTGTCACTGGCTCATATTTATGTAGAACAGTTAGTAAAGCTCAGCTTTTTCTCATGAAAGTGCAGGCTTGTTCAAATTGTTATTTTAATATGGAGTAAGATGGCTTTGGTGAAATAGCTTCCCAAGTCTCTGATGACCTCTGTGGTCAGAGAAAGGTTTTAAGACCAAACCATTGTGGAAGATTCCATGCCTGTGGAACAGTCATGCCATGGGCTACAGTAGTACTTAGCTATTCCCCTGACAAGGTGTTAATATGCGGATTACCTACCTCTCCAAGTAACGGGTGGTAGGGAAATGAGTAAGAGAAGTATGAAATAGCTAAGAAGCAATAACTACTATTCAGATGGATGACAGAACAAATACAGAAAGCAAGAGAACCACTGAGACTAAAATAATATTGGGCTTCAGGGGAGACATCTATGCAACTGAGAAAGAAAAGCAGAAGATGCCAGTGAAGACTGATTGTTCAAAAGAGATGAGGAAGAAAGAAGCCATGGGAAGGAATGTCATGTTTTATGGGAAAAGAAGGTAGCCATAGTTATTTAGCCTTAGTTAACACTAAGAGAATTTGGCTGACATGACAAAGACTCTGCCACCAATTCTCAGGGAAGAGGTTATACGGGACGTTAGTAGAGACTACTGAATACTGAACTGAATTAAAAGAATCCATTTTCAATGGAAAATTTTTTAATTTCTATTTTAGGTTCCAGATTCTATTAAGCTGTATGTAGCAAATGAAGGAGTAAACCATTCTCCAGCATTCAGCTCCTACATTGAATCGATGTCTAAAACAGCCTATTTCTCTCCAACGACTATGAAAGAAACCTAGACAGATTAACCTCCACGACTAAAGTTTGCCTTTTTGAAATACCCCTCACAAAAAAAAAACCTGCCTGGACTCAGAGATGAGATGGGGGTGAGAAAGGCAACTGAGAAAACTGTGTAAGATTAATGGCAATTCTCTCTGCTAGTGAATTAGAATAAAAAGGTGAATGCCAGCCAAGAAGATGGAACACAAACCAACTATGAATGCTGCCTTTCTTGCTATTGCTGTTAACAAAACTATCATGGTTTGGAGAAGTAAGGTTTGCTCAGAGGTCAATTATCAATGTGAATGCAGAGTCCCTGTTTCAGACAACGAAGCAAAAATGAGCCCTGAAGTTCCAAATGCAAATTTGTAAGGAAAGAGAAAGCAAAAGAGGAAAGGAGGGGGTACTTAGTGAAGTATYGCCCTAAAAATGGGAAAAAAAGAAGAAAAATAACAACTGAAAGAATCAAGAGGAATGCAAAGAAAAAGGAGACCTATTTGTTCTCTCTCATCATACTTTTTTAAGCTCCTTTCTCTTCTATTTTCTTTAGATTTATGCTTCTTTATGATTTTTATACATTTTCTAAAAAACAAAAACAAAAACCAAAAAACCCCGAAACAAAACAAAACAAAAACATACCACAAACTTCTTTGGTGTGGATTTTGTTTTTTCCTACCAACCACTTAGTAATTCCCATTATTCCATATTACAGTGAAAAGATTTGATTTCCCTTCTCTCTCTGTTCTTTTTCTCTTCAATTAGCTGTCACTTATTTTAATGTCGGGGGGGGGGGGGGAGGGCGGTGTGTTATTACATTCCCTTACTAGCAGACTCTAGTGCTTGCAATCTGTCATTATTCACCCTCTTTTCCTTACAAACCTGTATTTGATCATGGTGTGAGAGAGGTAGATGAAGTAAATAACATAATGAAGTTGTTTCAGCCTTATCTGCTACAGATCTGTACCTGCAGTTTTACTGTTACCTGCTGGCCAAACACAAAACCTACCTTTTATTGATTTGTTGATGGAACACTGTTATTCAGTACTGCAGAATTAATTTCCATATGTTTGATAGTATTAAAAGCTTTTATGTTATCTGTGTCATTTGATCTGGTATGTATCATTTAATGATGAAACTCCACCTATCGAAATAAGCAACTTTTCCTTCCATATCAGTATCTATTCTGTAAGTGGTTTTGGTTTTGTTACCATATTAAAAACAAGAACAACTGGTGTGAGAATACAGGTTCTCATGGAACATTTATTCTATTTAGGATATCTAAAGCATATTTAATGTGTTCTTTATGGCTACATTTCACTTTTGGCTGCTCTTTCTTGACTCTTTGGTAAGAGATGGAGAGACCATGATTCCTTTCTGGATATGTGTACTTGGGAAATGTTTTTTTCTGTTCTATGAAAGTGCTCATATTTAAAAAAAAAAAACAGTACCTTTTTAACTTCTTGACAATAACAAGAATTTGTGGGATGTCATCTTTCTCCTGTGACTGGAGGTTTTGAGACTTTGAGGAATAATGAATAAAAATTGGACAGATTTAACTCTTCTACATCTCAGGAGGTAATTCCAGAAAAATTGCCTATTCTGATACAGGTGGTAGCAGCTGCAGTAGCAGCGTCTTTTTTATTTTAAGAAAAAAAAAATCCTGAAGTTGTGAGCTATTGCCTTTTCTATGTTTTACTGAATTAAGTACAAGCTTATAAAATGTTGATAAAATAGTACCTTTTCCATCGAAAAAGACCTCTCAGTGGAAGACTCCAGAGTAATTCTAACCATATCCTTCGTCTAGGAGACAAATTCAGTTATGACTGAACAGAATAATACATATAATTTTGCAAATCACAGCATCTTAGATTTACATTAACTGTGTGATGATTGAGAGGTAAAGAATTTAAAGATCCACAGCGGAAGTCAGCAGATCTAAATTCCCTAATGATTTGACTACATGAAAAGGAAGTGTCAGACAGGAGGGAAACTAGTAGCAGTGTGTTCAAGTCCAGGTTTTGCACTAGTCTTATCAGAAATTTTTATTAATAGCTGAACACAATAGCAGGAGCATGATAGTGAAACAAAGTAGACAAAAATGTTGACAAGAAGGAGGATTAGAATAGCTTATAAAATCCAGATATAATGATTTAAATGATGAGATAGCATTGAGGGCTGGATTAAAAAAAGAATAGATTGTAAAGTAAGATAGACATCTCTCCAGATAAGATGAATCATTCTTCTTTCATTGATTCTGAAGGAAGCTGGCCTGACCTCTTGCCTAATTTTACACAGATAAAATTATTTGAAAGGAGTAATATTTCCAGAGACTAATAAAAAGGAATTTGCCAGAAAAAAAAAAAAACAAAACAAAACCAAAAACAAAACACCACGAATATTGACAAACTCAAATGAGTCACTCCAGCAAAAGGCCATTAAGATGCTTGGGGGCAGAAGGACATGACCCGTGTGAGGAAGAGGATGAGGAAACTGGAGAAAAGGTGGCAAAAAGATAACCTAAAGCAGTGTTTTATGACCTGGGAGGAAGGGGTTAATATCAAAGATGGAGACATACTCTTCTCTGAGGTGCCCAGTGAAAGGATGAGACACAACAGTCTGGAGTTGTAACAAGGAAAATTCCCCATTGAATATAAGAAATAAATTATGAGAAAATATTGGACTTTTCAGTACTGTGTATTCAAATGGAATTTGCTCTTAGGAAAATACTGTGGCTTACTACACAATACTACACAGTACTACACAACGCTACCCAATTCAAACTTTAAGCCATGGGTTGTATAGTTTGCTGCTACTACCATGAGCTGCCAGAAACAGCTTCTTCTGCTTGAATTACAGTGATCTTTTTAGGGCCGTTGCCTCAATTCATCCTTCCTGAACACCTCTGATCATCCTAGTTTTTTTGAGAGGTAGCAACCCCTCTATTTTAGGCTRATGATATTGGTATTGTGGAGTATTTGCATAGTAAACACATGCTTTTTGAGTAAACATTATTCTTGTAACACTGGAAATTTAGCAGAAAAAGTAGCAGCTGAAAATGCCATGCTGAATATCATATCAGTCTGACAAGTTTGGTCAAACTATTAACCTAAGCCACTACAGCAGGCTGAAAAAGAAATCTCTTTGGCAGCTGCCTTGTCAAGAGAGGAATACAGGAAAGCTCATATACTCATGCTCAGAGGAATAATTGGCTAGTTAGATTTTAAAAACACTAATATTGAAATGAAGTAGTAATAGTTATTTCCAGTAAAATCTTTTAGGTATTACTTATAAATATCATGCTTAATATCTGATATATTTCTGAACAACAACATATATACTATTAATATGCAACAAAAATGCTATTGATTGACCTCTCACTTGTACCAAAAGTCTTTAAATATGTACTGGCAGCATCCAGCACATATCACCATAGTTGAAAAAAATCTAGCCCAAATGAAAATAACGTGCTAAACAAATGTAAAGTGTTAGTATTCAAGTCTGGCTTGCCAAAAGCACAAGCAAACCAAACCATGAATTAAAAATTATAAAAAAGAAAATTATGGTCACTCTTTCAGCAGTGCCTCTCACAAGAAGCAGATAACCCAAACTAGAGACTCAGTTCACACTAGCCATCACGACAGCCAATGATGGTGAGGAGAAAAAAGAGGATAATTTTTTTCTAGTCATATATTTTAAACAGATTCTTACTTTCCCGACACATTCTTCTATAGACAAGGTTTAGTGTTAGTAAATATGGTATATGGAAATTAAATCTCACCAAGCAAAACTTTTCTGGTTTTATTTTTTCTATTTTTTTTGCTACATCACTTCATTCTTTTTTCTCTCTAGGCCTTGAATCTTTAATCTAAGATCAATCTTTTTTTTTTTTTAAATTGGCTTCCCTCCAGTTACTACATATTGCGTTTGAGGTACAGTATCCAAAACTGGATACCATGCATCAGCTAAGGTCTTTCTAGTGCTAAATAGAAAGGAAGGTTTATTTTACATTGCTTACAGAAGTCTATTTTCCTGTTCATACATCCCAGTATGGAGTTTTGTCTTCTTTTATCCTGTGCAGCAATTTGACAGTTGTTGATACGAACTGAAACCATAAACCTCAAGAACCCTGTAAGTCTTTTTCCAGAACATCTACCTTATTCCTTCTGAGCTAGTCACTAGCTGTTGTTAGTTTAGGGATGTTTAATAAAGCTTAAAATACAGGTCTTCACAGTTTTTGGAATCACAGGATATTTTGAAAAACTACCCAGGAAGACAGTAGCACCAGAAGAGCACTTGCACTACTTAGTTTATTTTCTTCTTGCGTACTGATTTGATTTTGCTTTAATTCATGCACTGAAAARCCACATCACAAACAACATTAAAAGAATTTTAAGCATTTTGATAAGTCTGCAGAGACCACCATGTCGTATTGTTTTTATTAGCCTACTCTTGTCTGGAAGATATAAAAGGAACAGCAGTAAGTATCAACCAGCCAATAGATTCCTTAATTGCTCATTCTTCAAGAAAGTCAAAACTCTTATGTGGCCTTAATTTGCCAGTGTAGTCAGTATCACTACTCATTCTGATACATCCCTTTTACATAATGGTGCAATATTCTCTCTCAATAAATATTTCTTTAGTGTATTGCTAAAATCCTGCTCTGTTTTACAGTCCAGATAAATTACTCACTTTATCCCATTAATCCTTTCATCTGTTCTGAATAACTCCCATGAATGCACTCCAGGAGGTAGAGACACAAAAGTGAGTGCTTTTGCAAAGTAACAGTACAGAAGAAATTTTTTTTAAATTGTGATGTGAATTGAGAACCCCAACCTAGACTCAGCACACTTTAGTAGTATGTGAAAGATTCAACATTTCTTCTAACTCAGAAAGTGAAGTGTCTGACTAAGGTATTTCATTCATAGATTCAGTTGTCATTACTATTGTGGGGTCTTACTATAGGCAGTGGTTTGGAAAGGTTCCTAGTTGCTTACTGTAAAACACACTGTTAACACTGCTGGTCCTACTGATTTTTTTTAATTAGAACATGCTTCACCACCAAAACTGAATAATTTTTGTCCACCAATAAAGCAATGCACCAAGGTTTATCTAATCTTTCCAAGTTTCTAGCATCAATCATTCCTCTGTACATTTATGCATAATTTGCAGGAAGGCTGTGATTTTCACAATTGATAATGATCTCTTCATTTAGTTTGTTTTGCAGCTTTGTTAAATATAATGCTCTGTCTTTGTTTTTCTCTTTCTAACCCTTTGATTATTAAGGCATTTACACTATTTCATGTAGGTGGCTGAGCGGTTGAACCTTAATTCATAATTAATTTTCAGGCAAGTTATTATTATGATCTTTCTTTTTTCCCTTGTGATCTTCCTGAGCTATCTTTTAGAATATTGCTATTTTATTATTATTTACATGGACTTACAGTAAAAGCATCTGCTACTACTTGATAACCAGTACTGATTTCAGTGAGAGGTACATTAAGAACAATTAAAGATTAGCACTTTTACAACTGAACCCTGACATCTTATCTCCACTGAAAATAAGCTGTGAGTGAATTTAAAGACTGTAATAACATGAAATGCCTTGGAATGAAACATTATGGATGTTGACATATTTGTGACTAGTTATACTATATAGCTCTGAGGTACCAGCATCCCCAAGATTTAAAAGCAAATGCAACAGCATTTAGTGAGGAATGTGATGCTGCCCAGCTGTTTTATATCACTGGCTGTACTAGCAAATTGGGTCAGAGAAATAGTGTGATTTTGCTGTGAGCCTGTCATTGTCTCCACTTACCATGTGCAGGTTTGGATCTCTGAGCAGTTTTGATGTACGTGAACTAGATATTCCCAGTGCTTCAAGGGGGCATCAGGTTAAAAACCAGCCTGTTAGCTACACCACCACTGAGTCATCCAGTGTGCACATAACACTTTTTGTCTTCAGTGAACTTTGCGTCGTATTTAGTGGAAGCTTTTTGCCCAGGAGCCAGACTAAATCTAACCTGAAGCAAAGCCCCTGACCCTATACAATACAGAGGTGCAGGACTCTCAGCATCAGCCACTTCTGTCTAGTGGTCTGCCCCTACTGCACCTAATTACTTGCTAATGCAGGAATAGTCTTTTAGTGCCCTCAGTTTACAGAGTCATTCATGACATCTAAACATTTCTATAGGCATAAAGAAGCAAAGTGTACTAAGGAATTTTTAAGTAAAATATGAACTCACCTAAACAGCATAAGTTAGCTTGGACTGCATTTGTTACTTCAATCTTTTTTAGAACTAGCTTTTAGTTCCTTTATATATATAGAAAGCATTTTCCAATAGCATTTTCCAATAGGTTTGTAATAAGTAAATCCTAAACTATAAAGTGGCAATATTTTTTCTTTGCAAATATGATTTTTTCAAAATTATTCTGTTTTAGAATATTTAGCTGCTGGGCCACATACAGTAGAGACATAGGTACCAATTTCTTAGCTTTGCAGGACCTGGTTTTGGGTGTCTGATCCCTAAGGCAAAATACAGCTGCATTAGGCATCTAAGGTTCTTATGCATTGCACAGGGAAAGTTGAATGCCTCAAACCTGAAGATGACAGAAAACAGTGCAGTAAGTTAACCATCTGGGAAAGGTTGATGGTATCTTAAATAACTTACTGCAGACTGGTATAGCTTTCTACTAAGGCTTCACAGTCCAAAACCTTCTCATAGCCTAGGATCCCTGCAATGTCATGTGATTAGAATGGGTACATATGAGTCACCCCAAAAGGATATCCTTTCTACTTAAGTAACTAAATTAGATACCAAAATCTCCTGTAGAGAATATAATCTTTCTTGTAGAATGACTGTTTCTCTAGGAGCCTAGTGATGTACTGAATAATTCAATGCATTAATCTTGGTGTGAGACTTGTTCTTGTCTTTCTTTTGCCTTTGGTGTTTTAAACCCAGTTCTTCCATTTCTTAGGTGAGAACCCCATCAACAAAGTTCTGAACTAGTCCAGAAATATTTTTTATTGCTTCCAGATAAAACTGTACCACTGCTCAGAATGGATCTGAAGATGCATGTTTTCATATGCCAGTAACCACTGGAGTAAGCCAGCTAGCTGAAGGGATCCTGGCTTTCATCCTTTCCTCCAGACAAACCATATCTACATTATACAGCTACTGTTTCATGTAAAATTCGTCAGCCTTCCTCAACACAGGAACCCAGAAATCTCCACTCCCTGTGAGCATTACACAGAATTAGCCAGAAAATTAATGCCTATCTTTTCTGCAATAACCCTGAGGCTAGTACCCCATCTGGCAGCGAGTGGCTTACATTCACAGCTTGAAGAGTTCCTCCTGTATATCTTTATATGGAAAGAGATTGGATACAAAAAAGTCTGGATAAAAATCAACAGAAATCCTGAAGTAAGGGCTAGAGCCCCAGATTCCCAGTTCACAGAGTTTATTGCAAATAATGACTGTTGAGTTCAGTAAACAGTAACTGTTTCATTTACAAAAGGCTGTAGACCCACAAACACTGCATTCCTTACTGTGTAGTGATAAAGCTTCAACATGTAAAATGAGGGGAGATGGATGCCTACATATTTTATACAGAAAAATAAGCATCTGAAAAAACAAGAGAGCATTCCTGCAGGTCTAAATTCAGGTAGACATGATCACCCACTGAAGGCTTTCACAAGCAAATGACTCACTCCCATTGGCTGTAAATAAAATATAGGCTCTCCATTTAGGAAGATGGCATCTCAAAGTATAAAAAGATCACACCAGATTACACGAGCTAATTTGAACCATAGCTGTATGACAAATTTTCAGGTCAGATGATGACTTAAATTTTGTTTGTTGGGTTCAGGCAGCAATTGGGTAGGCATTTTTTATGGCAACTTTGGCATTTAATRTTCAACTAAATCCTGCTTTTAGGCGCCTACAGTCTTTTCTGGCATGGACCTGAATCCACTACACAATTGTATGTTCTTCAGTCTTATTCAGATAGAAAAGATGCCACAGTCTGCAGTGAACCAATCTTGAAAATCTGCTGCAGCCTGTATTTTTTGCCTATATCAAAGTTAATATGGTATTTTCTTTGGTTCAGTAGGTTTGAATTAGAACGTTAAGTTCTTAGACACATTCTAAGCTCTGGATATAGTGCAGATTTATAGATAAGCCTTCTAAGCAATTTTTCAAACCTCTGTGCATTGTAACAACATCCTATGAAATACCTGAAAAGTATTCCTGGCTCTTACGSTTTTTGAAAAGATCTATATTTGATGCATCAAAGCAATAATGTAACTGATTCTTCAGGTAAGAGATGGTTAAATTTATTTTACTATTTAAAGAAGCAGGAGGGAATTTCTATGAAGTCGTTGTTATCTTGATCACTGGAAGATGTCTTCCACTGGGAGAGTTGATAGCATTCAGTAGTGTCAGAACTGGCTCTTATTTATGTGATACTGAATAATGATTTTTAAGGTGTGCTTTTGGGTTTTTTTTTTCCCTCTGAAAAGAGAGAGGGAGCAAGAGGAGAGGACAGAGAGAGGGAGAGACTACTTGAGAGAGAGAGATATTTTTTACTATCCTGTTTGATTCCTCTTTTACCTATTCCATATAGAGGCTATTTCTCTTCTATTTAACTTGAATAAGTTAAAGATACTCAGCCAGAAAACAGATTTGCAAAATAACTCATCTTATAGTTTACAAAATACCTGACAATTTAAGCTAAAAAGTAAGTATTTAAATGTCATTTAATGTAATAAAATCTCCTGTGTGACCTCTCAGAAAAGCAGTATTTCACCAGATTAGGAATATTTCATGAAAACAAACCACAGTGCAGAGTTCTGCTGGAAGACTAAAAGTCTATATGTTCAAGAGCTGCCTTTGCCAGTGAAAACAGAGATTTGTGTTTCTTTTAGCCTCTTGACCTTGTCAGCCCTTTGAATTTCTGTTTAACAACTTAAAGCATATATACCATACCACTAATTAGATCACAGCACTTAAGAAATGACTATCATAGTCTTTAGTTTGCATATTTTACATTTTAATTCTAAAACTTAATAATATACATAATACTTTTTATTCTCTTTTGAAATATTAATTATACTTGATTTCAACATCAAATGTGATATTATTCTGTTCCACTTTTCTCATAACTACTGCATTTTAAAAAGTAGTAGCATAAATCTAACAATGTCGTTCAGTGATTAATTTTCTAATTCATATGATTATTTTTTCTTTCATATGAAAGACATGATTATTTCACTGAAAATATATATATTGCACTTGTAGAATTCAAAGGCAAGTATCTAGAAATTAAACTGTAAGACAAATAAGACAGGCTTTGTTACATTATGGCAATTACGCTATAGAAGTATGCAATATTGGTTGTACAGTATTTTCCACAAGACCTCCAGAATATGAACTTTTGAATGCAACAGTTATCTGCCTGATTGCACAAGCTGAAGTCCTTCCCGTCACCCACTGTTAGATCTGTTGTGACTAGTTAGACTGGCAAATTGCACTCCTGTTGTGAGATGATTCACTGGTCGAGAGAGTCGCTTGGGAGACAGTCCTGAAGGGCAAAGGGGTCCAGGAAGGCTGGACGTTCTTCAAGAAGGAAGTCTTAAAGGCGCAGGAGCAGGCTGTCCCCATGTGCTGTAAGAAGAACAGGTGGGGAAGACGACTGGCCTGGCTGAACCGGGAGCTCTTGCTGGGACTCAGGAAAAAAAAGGAGAGTTTACYACTTGTGGAAGAAGGGGCAGGCAACTCAAGAAGAGTACAGGGATCTCGTCAGGTCATGCAGAGAGGAAATCAGAAAGGCAAAAGCCCAGCTAGAATGCAATCTGGCCACTCTCATTAGAGACAACAAAAAATGTTTTTACAAAGATATTAACGACAAAAAGACAGCCAAGGAGAACCTCCATCCTCTATTGGATGCAGGGGGGAACATTGCCACCGAGGATGAGGAAAAGGCTGAGGTACTTAATGACTTCTTTGCCTCAGTCTTTAATAGTCAGACCAGTCACCCTCAGGGTATTCAGCCCCCWGAGCTGGAAGAYRGGGRYRGHGAGCAGGATAAACCCCCCATAATCCAGGAGGAAGCAGTGAACGACCTGCTACGCCACCTGGACGCTCACAA